>SJYC01077820.1:0-54062 GCA_006408675.1 Madoqua kirkii | reverse complement strand
TGTCGCCAACTCTCCCGCTTTTGTTCTGGGCAAGGGAGTTCACTAGCAGGTCTAGCTATTGGCACGTGCTGGCCAAGTGGCACCTATTCACCAGACTCTTTCCCGTCCAGGCCAAGCTCTTGTGCACACTTATTCCATTTGTAAAAATGTCATGGGAGGACTCTGGAGACCAAAGAGATGTGGTCAGAGACACACGACAGACATCATGACACCCAATTTATAGGCATGTGACCCCGAGTGAAAACCTGGGGAACACCAGTTTCTTGGATTTCAAGGGGAAAATACCACTTCCATTTCCCCCATGGGCTAAAACAGCCTGAGAGCACCCAAGCCCGGGGTGGACTGACCAGCCGGTGAGGAAGAAGCAGCAGATCCAATAAAATCTAATTAGATGTTTTAAAGTCCAGACACAATCTTTCCAAGATTGATATGTGTGTGTTTTATATTTATATACACACAGGCATAACATGCATACATACACAGACATATATGTATATATACATGTTATAATTATATGTGCATTTATTTTAATATTGTTTTTAAAAAAGAAAAAATTCAATCAACATTATACTCAATCATTAAGACATTTTTGCATTTGTTTGAATCAATGAGTAATTAGGATTCTGTCTATTCATCTGGAATCCTCAGGCTAGAACCACACACATGTTCTGGAGATTGTTTTCAAGGCCATGAAATGCATCGGGTACCTTTTTAAATGCTCTGTGGAACCACTTGGATGTGATTTGAGGTGGGGGGGATGTAAGTAATGCTTCCATTGGCAATGTGGAAATTGCTCCTGAAATCACCCTGATGTATATAAAATTGAATCTATTTTTGTGACATTAGCAAAGTGACTGGCTTCTGCATCAGTGTATTTAGGAGGCCCTGAGATTATTCACAAATATTGAGGAAGCATTGAGCAGAGAATAGGTGTCACATTGGAAAAGATTACAGAAAAACCTGCCCTGAGCAATTATTTCATTATGGAACAGGTGGCCCCTGACCTGATTCAACCTTGACACCCAACTGTGTGAGTTTGTTTTCCCGGATTTTCAATTCCAAGTGACCGCTGAGTTCTACAGCATCCTTTCCCTCAAGCCTCCCAATTTTGTAGAGGGCTAGACTTCCAGGATACAGGGGTGATGGCTCTCTGTCAGGGATGGGCCATTGCTCTGGAGAGCTTTGGCATTCTTGAGAAAGGAGTGCTTGTCAACAATGTCCATCGTTTTCCATTTAAAGGATTGCTGGCTTTTATTAAGTAATCTGATTTTGATCTTATTGCCCTGTTTACCTGCTTGCTCTTTTTCTGAAATCTTTGGCTCACTGGGATCATTTTCTGGGTCTTTCTCCTGGTGCTTACTTTTTTATAGTCCTGTTTAAATCTTCCTTATGTCTTTTGTTCACAGTCTCCCCCTCTGCTTATTTTCAACCCAAATCAAAATGCTTCAAAACAAATCACTGTTGAATTCTGTGATACAAGGCTTAGCCATCTATCCTTCCTGTAATAGCATTTGACAGACTCACTTGCCCATTGGGTACTGTTAGTAAGCTCCATCTTCATTTTTTGCTTCTATTCTATTGAATGGTTTCATGTCTGGTGGGTGAAGGCAGTTTATCTCTTAGGAGCATCCCATGCTGGGCCATCAAGCTATCTGTTCAGTAAAGAAGCAAGCATGGTTGAGGGTTTGAAAGAGACGTTCAGTGGCCATTTTCTCGTTGCTTAGTATATGCCTGTCCCATCCTGAGTCCCGAGCATAGTTTGGGGAGGGGTGTAATTACAAAAATGAATAAAATGGGGCATCATTGCAAAAATAACAGGTGTTTCTGCTTTTAAATTTTTCATAGTTTACAAAAGTTCTTTTGTAAAACCCTGGAGCTGTATATCCTTATTCCTGCACCATAAGAGGACTAGCAAGTTTATTCTTAACCCCATTCTACAGATGAAGAAACTGAGATTCACAGACTCCATACCCCAAATCACACAGGCATTATTTGCAGCATCATAATAAGGCCCTGTCTCTCCTGACATCAGTTAGGTTTTATCCACTTAGTTCTACAAAAAATTTAGAAAAACATCCACAAAAGTACCTACGAAAAATAGCTGTATGAGAAATAATCAGAATCAGGAAAACACAAATGAAGACAAGAGGGTCAAGACCAGGTTATTTTCAACTGTAGCTCCATTATATGAAAATTTAGTCTAAATATGCAGGCTGGCAACTTTCAGATTCCGATTTGGCTCTGTGTTCTCTAGTAACAAAAACCCAAATAGGAAAATCATTTGTATTGGCAGCTACAATGTGCTAGACTGTATGCTTTATATAAATCCCACTCTTCAGCCTCCTAGGAACCCTGTAAATTAGATATTAGTCCCATTTCATCAGTGAAGAAACTGAGATTCAAAGAACTGGAGTAAAGAAACCCAGTGCTGGAGAAGACTCTTGAAAGTCCCCTGGACTGCAGGGAGATCAAACCAGTCCATCCTAAAGGAAATCAGCCCTGACTATTCATTGGAAGGACTGATGCTGAAGCTCCAGTATTTTGGCCACCTGATTCAAAGAGCCAACTCATTGGAAAAGATCCTGATGCTGGGAAAGATTGAGGGCAGGAGGAGAAGGGGGCGACAGAGGATGAGATGGTTGGATGGCATCATCGACTTGGTGGATGTGAGTTTTGAGCAAACTCCAAAAGATACTAGGGCTTCACTGATAGCTCAACTGGTAGAAGAAGCCACCTGCAATTCAGGTGACCCTGGTTCGATTTCTGGGCCAGGAAGTTCCACTGGAGAAGGGTAGGCTACCCACTCCAGTATTCTTGGGCTTTCCCTGGCAGCTGAGATGGTAAAGAATCTGCCTGCAATGCGGGATACCTGGGTCTGATCCCTGGTTTGGGAAGATCCCCTGGAGAAGGGAATGGCTACCCACTCCAGTGTTCTGGCCTGGAGAAAGATAGTAGAGGACAAGAAAGCCTGGCATGCTGCAGTTCATGGGGTTGCAGGGAGTAGGACACGACTTAGTGACTGAGCAACAGCAACATAGTCAGTTCAGTTCAGTTCAGTTCAGTCACTCAGTCGTGTCCAACTCTTTGCGACCCCACGAATCACAGAATGCCAGGCCTCACTGTCCCTCACCAACTACCGGAGTTCACTCAAACTCACGTCCATCAAGTCGGTGACGCTATCCAGCCATCTCATCCTCTGTTGTCCCCTTCTCCTCCTGCCCCCAATCCCTCCCAGCATCAAAGTCTTTTCCAGTGAGTCAACTCTTCTGGTACCTTTTTAAATGCTCTGTGGAACCACTTGGATGTGATTTGAGGTGGGGGGGATGTAAGTAATGCTTCCATTGGCAATGTGGAAATTGCTCCTGAAATCACCCTGATGTATATAAAATTGAATCTATTTTTGTGACATTAGCAAAGTGACTGGCTTCTGCATCAGTGTATTTAGGAGGCCCTGAGATTATTCACAAATATTGAGGAAGCACTGAGCAGAGAATAGGTGTCACATTGGAAAAGATTACAGAAAAACCTGCCCTGAGCAATTATTTCATTATGGAACAGGTGGCCCCTGACCTGATTCAACCTTGACACCCAACTGTGTGAGTTTGTTTTCCCGGATTTTCAATTCCAAGTGACCGCTGAGTTCTATAGCATCCTTTCCCTCAAGCCTCCCAATTTTGTAGAGGGCTAGACTTCCAGGATACAGGGGTGATGGCTCTCTGTCAGGGATGGGCCATTGCTCTGGAGAGCTTTGGCATTCTTGAGAAAGGAGTGCTTGTCAACAATGTCCATCGTTTTCCATTTAAAGGATTGCTGGCTTTTATTAAGTAATCTGATTTTGATCTTATTGCCCTGTTTACCTGCTTGCTCTTTTTCTGAAATCTTTGGCTCACTGGGATCATTTTCTGGGTCTTTCTCCTGGTGCTTACTTTTTTATAGTCCTGTTTAAATCTTCCTTATGTCTTTTGTTCACAGTCTCCCCCTCTGCTTATTTTCAACCCAAATCAAAATGCTTCAAAACAAATCACTGTTGAATTCTGTGATACAAGGCTTAGCCATCTATCCTTCCTGTAATAGCATTTGACAGACTCACTTGCCCATTGGGTACTGTTAGTAAGCTCCATCTTCATTTTTTGCTTCTATTCTATTGAATGGTTTCATGTCTGGTGGGTGAAGGCAGTTTATCTCTTAGGAGCATCCCATGCTGGGCCATCAAGCTATCTGTTCAGTAAAGAAGCAAGCATGGTTGAGGGTTTGAAAGAGACGTTCAGTGGCCATTTTCTCGTTGCTTAGTACATGCCTGTCCCATCCTGAGTCCCGAGCATAGTTTGGGGAGGGGTGTAATTACAAAAATGAATAAAATGGGGCATCATCGCAAAAATAACAGGTGTTTCTGCTTTTAAATTTTTCATAGTTTACAAAAGTTCTTTTGTAAAACCCTGGAGCTGTATATCCTTATTCCTGCACCATAAGAGGACTAGCAAGTTTATTCTTAACCCCATTCTACAGATGAAGAAACTGAGATTCACAGACTCCATACCCCAAATCACACAGGCATTATTTGCAGCATCATAATAAGGCCCTGTCTCTCCTGACATCAGTTAGGTTTTATCCACTTAGTTCTACAAAAAATTTAGAAAAACATCCACAAAAGTACCTACGAAAAATAGCGTATGAGAAATAATCAGAATCAGGAAAACACAAATGAAGACAAGAGGGTCAAGACCAGGTTATTTTCAACTGTAGCTCCATTATATGAAAATTTAGTCTAAATATGCAGGCTGGCAACTTTCAGATTCCGATTTGGCTCTGTGTTCTCTAGTAACAAAAACCCAAATAGGAAAATCATTTGTATTGGCAGCTACAATGTGCTAGACTGTATGCTTTATATAAATCCCACTCTTCAGCCTCCTAGGAACCCTGTAAATTAGATATTAGTCCCATTTCATCAGTGAAGAAACTGAGATTCAAAGAACTGGAGTAAAGAAACCCAGTGCTGGAGAAGACTCTTGAAAGTCCCCTGGACTGCAGGGAGATCAAACCAGTCCATCCTAAAGGAAATCAGCCCTGACTATTCATTGGAAGGACTGATGCTGAAGCTCCAGTATTTTGGCCACCTGATTCAAAGAGCCAACTCATTGGAAAAGATCCTGATGCTGGGAAAGATTGAGGGCAGGAGGAGAAGGGGGCGACAGAGGATGAGATGGTTGGATGGCATCATCGACTTGGTGGATGTGAGTTTTGAGCAAACTCCAAAAGATACTAGGGCTTCACTGATAGCTCAACTGGTAGAAGAAGCCACCTGCAATTCAGGTGACCCTGGTTCGATTTCTGGGCCAGGAAGTTCCACTGGAGAAGGGTAGGCTACCCACTCCAGTATTCTTGGGCTTTCCCTGGCAGCTGAGATGGTAAAGAATCTGCCTGCAATGCGGGATACCTGGGTCTGATCCCTGGTTTGGGAAGATCCCCTGGAGAAGGGAATGGCTACCCACTCCAGTGTTCTGGCCTGGAGAAAGATAGTAGAGGACAAGAAAGCCTGGCATGCTGCAGTTCATGGGGTTGCAGGGAGTAGGACACGACTTAGTGACTGAGCAACAGCAACATAGTCAGTTCAGTTCAGTTCAGTTCAGTCACTCAGTCGTGTCCAACTCTTTGCGACCCCACGAATCACAGAATGCCAGGCCTCACTGTCCCTCACCAACTACCGGAGTTCACTCAAACTCACGTCCATCGAGTCGGTGACGCTATCCAGCCATCTCATCCTCTGTTGTCCCCTTCTCCTCCTGCCCCCAATCCCTCCCAGCATCAAAGTCTTTTCCAGTGAGTCAACTCTTCATGTGAGGTGGCCAAAGTACTTGAGTTTCAGCTTTAGCATCTCTTCTTCCAAAGAACACTCAGGGCTGATCTCCTTCAGAATGGACTGGTTGGATCTCCTTGCAGTCCAAGGGGCTCTCAAGAGTCTTCTCCAACACCACAGTTCAAAAGCATCATTCTTCAGTGCTCAGCCTTCTTCACAGTCCAACTCTCACATCCATACATGACTACTGGAAAAACCATAGCCTTGACTAAACAGACCTTTGTTGGCAAAGTAATGTCTCTGCTTTTGAATATGCTATCGAGGTTGGTCATAACTTTCCTTCTAAGGAGTAAGCATCTTTTAATTTCATGGCTATAGTCACCATCTGCAGTGATTTTGGAGCCCCCAAAATAAAGTCTGACACTGTTTGCATTGGTTCCCCGTCTATTTCCCATGAAGTGATGGGACCAGATGCCATGATCTTCGTTTTCTGAATGTTGAGCTTTAAGCCAACTTTTTCACTGTCCACTTTCACTTTCATCAAGAGGCTTTTAGTTCCTCTTTGCTTTCTGCCATAAGGGTGGTGTCATCTGCATATCTGAGGTTACTGATATTTCTCCCAGCAATCTTGATTTCAGCTTGTGTTTCTTCCAGTCCAGCATTTCTCATGATATACTCCGCATATAAGTTAAATAAGCAGGGTGACAATATACAGCCTTGACGGACTCCTTTTCCTATTTGGAACTAGTCTGTTATTCCATGTCCAGTTCTAATTGTTGCTTCCTGACCTGCATATAGGTTTCTCAAGAGGCAGGTCAGGTGGTCTGGTATTCCCATCTCTTTCAGAATTTTCCACAGTTTATTGTGATCCACACAGTCAAAGGCTTTGGCATAGTCAAGAAAGCAGAAATAGATGTTTTTCTGGAACTCTCTTGCTTTTTTGATAATCCATCAGATGTTGGCAATTTGATCTCTGGCTGCTCTGCCTTTTCTAAAACCAGCTTGAACTCTGAAAGTTCACAGTTCACATATTGCTGAAGCCTGGCTTGGAGAATTTTGAGCATTACTTTACTAGCATGTGAGATGAGTGCAATTGTGCAGTAGTTTGAGCATTCTTTGGCATCGCCTTTCTTTAGGATTGGAATGAAAACTGACCTTTTCCAGTCCTGTGGCCACTGCTGAGTTTTCCAAATTTGCTGGCATGTTGAGTGCAGCACTTTCATAGCATCATCTTCCAGGATTTGAAATAGTACAACTGGGATTCCATCACATCCACTAGCTTTGTTCGTAGTGATGCTTTCTAAGGCCCACTTGACTTCATATTCCAGGATGTCTGGCTCTAGGTGAGTGATCACACCATCGTGACTGTCTTGGTTGTGAAGACAACAGCAACACACATATGCACAGAATGGAGATGGATCGGAAGCCAAAATAGAGTTATCTGACTCCAGAGCTCTCTCTCCTGCACTAGGAACGCAGCTATCACCACTCAACTGGTCTCACCATGTGAGGCTGCTAATGGCTGGGAGAGAGAGGGAGGGCTCCACACCTCTCCTGATGGCTCAATCAGCCTTTCCTCCACATGGGCAGAAGCTGCTACCACCGTAGTGTCCTGCATGAAGCCAGTCAGACTCCCTCCAAGTGCCAGGCTCTGTGATGAGCATGCCCAGATATGGATCTTAATCCATCCCCACAGTAACCCTCTCCAGTTGGTGTGTTTATTATCAAACCCATTTTTCAGGAGAGGAACAAGGTCTTCCTCAGGTCACACGACAAATAAATGGTGACATTTGGACATCAGATCGGATGTTCTACTTTCGAAACCAAAGCGTCCTGTCTTTCCCGCAACCTAAGCTTTCTCTCCATCACAAAGTGGGTGAAAGAATGAAAGAAGATCAATGTTAATAGCCTTTCTGGCTAATGGGACAGGGTCTCTGCTTAGTTTCTGAGCCCAAAATGCCTGTTGCAGGGAAGGACCCATGAGAATTGTCCCATAAGAAACTTCTTAGGAATTGGAGCCACAGGCCAGATGGTCCCATTCCATCCTCGGGCACTCCTGAGCTGGCCCCCGCCCGAGACAGATACATAGAGAGCTCACAACCCGTTGTGGGAGACACATGATCCAACAGTGAGCATCTCTGCACGATCTAATATGTATGTATGAATGAATGATAGACCTGAACTTCATCCAAGATCCTCTAGCTCCGATCCCGTGTCTGGTTCCAGCTCTTCTTGTACTGACTTCTGTCCTCTTTTAAGCTGAAATCTACTCTAACTTCCATCCATTCACTCCTGATTGTGCACAGAAGTATGGATTGGCCAGCAACCAGACGCTGGCCCATGTCTGCCCTCTGGTGTCACACAGGGTAATGAAATCAGTCTTTCCCTTCCTGCTGCTCCCAGCCCCAGCTTTGGATAGCTGCCAGCTGTGTGCCCTGCAGGTCCTTCCCTCAGGCTAAGCAGCCCCCACATCAGCTATCAGCCTTCCTCAGTACACATTTCTGTTTTCCAATCTGTTCAAAATCTTGATTGGCACATCTGTCTCCATTTAGTCCATGTCCATGGAGTGTGTGGTTTCCGAGTCTGTGCCGGGCCAAATTAACTGGAAGTTCAGAGAACTGCTACCCCCTCACTCTCTACACACCTGGGTTCAGAACACACTGCTCACGTTTGAATTAACCTCCAAATGCCCATCACGGATCTGCCTCCTGCAGAGCTGATGCAGGAGGGATTTGAGGGGCCCAGGCAAAGACTTTCTATTTCATCTGTGCTGTGCCTTCTTGTTGGATTTGACCCTGTTATCCCAGAGTACTAAGATATTTTTGATATCTGGTTGTGTCAGCCAAGGAGCTCACTTAATCCTCCCAGTTTGGGGCCTCAAATTATAATAATTATTAGATTACTAATATTCATCATACCAGCTATTATCTATTGAGCATTAATTATGAGCTCATTTCCAACTGAGCATTTTATGTGCATTATCTTGTCTCATTGGTGTGCTGGGAAGATAAAATAACTGTTATGATTATCCCTGATGATTTACAGGTGAGGAAACTGAGGTTTTAAATAATAAGGAGCTTGCTGAAGGCTTCCTAGTTTTAAATAGCAGGCTTTTAAGCTGGAACTTAAACCTGGGTCTGTATGACACCCCTAAGCCCGTAGCCAAGCTCATTTACTGCCTTCTGTAAGACAGATGTTATTATCCTCATTTTATAGAGTTGTTGTTCAGTTGCTCAGTCATGTCTGACTCTTTGCCACCCCATGGACTGTAGCACGCCGGGCTTCCCTGACCTTCACCATCTCCTAGAGCTTGCTCAAACTCATGTCCATTGAATCAGTGATACAACCCAACCATCTCATCCTCTGTTATCCCCTTTCCTCCTGCCCTCAATCTTTCCCAGCATCAAGGTCTTTTCCAATGACTTGGCTCTTTGAATCAGGTGGCCAAAGTATTGGAGCTTCAGCTTCAGCATCAGTTCCTTCCAGTGCATATGCAGGGTTGATTTCCTTTAGGATTGACTGGTTTGATCTCCTTGCCGTCCATGGGACTTTCATTTTATAGAGAAGGAAACTAAAGTTTTCAGTTTCAGGCAGACATTGAGACATTTGCTCAAAGTGTGGTCCCCAGATCAGCAGTATTATCATCACCTGGGATCTTCTAGGAGGCAACTTCTTGTGCGCTTCACCAGGCCTACTGAACCCAAAACTCTGTGGATAGGGCTCAGCAGTCACTTGTAGCTTGTGGGGTCTTAATTCCCCCAACCAAGGACTGAGCCTGGGCCCACAGCAATGAAAGTGCTAAGTTCTAATCACTGGATGGTCTGGGTATTCCCAGCAATCACTCTTTTTAAAAAGCCTTCTAGGGAATACTGAGGCACCTTAAAGTCTGAGGAGCGCTGGCCAGTAGTAAAGCCCAGGACTATGAGATTCCAGAGCCCTAGTTTTCCTGTGTGCCAGATTGTCTCTGATAGTACAGTTGCAGGCACACTGAGAGAGAAAAGCTAGTTTCCCCTTTCTCAAGGTGGATCCACCAAGAAGAGGGGCTACCTGGATATGCTGGACCTGAAGGCTGCTAAAGCCTGTATGTAGCAGTGACGGCTCCTAAACCCAGGGGTCCCTTTGAAACCATCTCTGGAACTTTCTCTCCTTTTGTCTGAACAGCTAACAACCTGAGAATCAGACTAGAAGGAGTGGAAATTTACAAGGAAACACAATCATGAGTCACACGTTGAAACTAAAAGCTCAACAGAACATTGTGAAAAGGAATAAAAAGAAAAACACAAAATTCTGTCTGCAGGGACAGTCGTATTTTCTGGTTGTTCCAGGATTAAACTGAATCCAGGAGAACTGAATGTTACAAGCTTGCCACCACAGTTTTATTGAATATTTTATTGCGATTATTGAATATTTTGCAATCATCCTCTTGGCTGACAGATTAAAGGACACACTTATTAAGTTCCTGGCAACCCAGAGTTGAGTGGAATTGTTCATTCCTTGGAAATGGAAATTTAAATGCCTTGAGAAAGTAAACAAATTCTTTCACATACATTAAGGAATTAAACTAAGTGTCAGAGAAGGATATCAGACTCAAAAGGGGACATAATAGACCATCAAAACTAAGAATTATCTTAGACACCATCTGTCCCTGTCTCCTCATCTTAAAGATGAAGAACTGAGTCCCAGAGAGTTTTCTCAAGGTCAGCCACTGAGTCCGTAGTAAAAGCTGGGCTAGAGTTGGGAGCTGTAACCACCCTGGTCCTTGTCCCCTGGTCCCCTTCAGAGAAGGGAAGTATAGTCAAGAATGGTCTGTCTTCTGATTTCTGTAGACCCCCAATCTGATTTCTGCACAAATCGAACCTTCTCAGATTGAATTATACTTTTCATCTCCTGGTTATGGGAATAGCTGAGGTGTTCCTTTAAATATTCATTGACTGCCAACTATATGCCAAGCAGGGTAGGGATTGTAAAGATAAATAAGACATGGTCTGTGCCTTCAAGGATATTACTGTCCTCCAAGAGGAGACCTGTAAGTGGATTAGTTTCAATAAATGTGATAAGTGATAGAGAAAAGGCATGTATAGAGCTCTAGGAACACTGATCAAAGACTCAGCAGGTGATTAATTCTGCCTAAGTGAGTTAGGCTGTACTGTCTGTGAGGGAATGGATTTTGAATTGAAGGAAGTGCAAGAAAAAGATCCTCCCAGATAGAAGAGAAGAAGGCTTGGAAGTGTAAAGGATATGGTGAGCTCGAGGAAGGAGCCTTGAGGTATAGGGTGCTTTGTTTTGAGATCATTTTGGCCAGAGATACAGCTGGAACAGTAGCAAGTACCTGCTTGAGAAGGAACTTGCATTTCCTGATTTCAGTTCACTGGCTTAAATTCACTTTCCAAGAAGGGTACCAGTTTGGAAATTAGGATGATCCCAGTGTTAGGTGCTCTAGCATATTGTTGGAACCTGGCCTCATACTCTCTTCAATTTGTATTGATTCTACTTTCCTTTATAAATAAGTAGAGACAACATTTTTGTCAGCCACAAACCTTTACTTTTCATTGTGAGCTGGCCAGCCATTCTTCCTCAGGAAGAGGAAGAGATTCAGGAAAGCTGCAAAGCTGAAGTTGCTTTTGACAATTTATGCGAGGCCACTACATCTCCAGAAGAAAATAGAATTGTTCTCTACACCTCACAGGTGGTCCTGAATCGCAACAGGGCACTTAGGAAGTGCTTGTTAAAGTAATCAGGGATAAAGAAGTGATGTTGAAAATGTAAATATATAGTTGCTAGGGAGCAGAATGATCTGAGCTTAGACACCAGACTTTTTTTTTCTTTTCCCTCAGCTCCCAGCCACAGCCTCGATCAGTTGAAAACATTGATAATAATTCTACTATCTAACATTTTGTGAGTAATTGCTGAGCAAAGTACTTTATGTGTGCCGTTTTCTTTCCTATTCTCAACAATTCTATGAGGTAGATAGGGAAACTAAGGTGCAGAGATTTTAAGTAACTTGCTAAAGGGCACGCAACTCCTAATAAATCAGACCCAGGATTGAACCTGGATTTATATGATTCGCCTATCAGCAGCCTGTCCTTGAAATATTTTCTTTGCTTGACTTTTGTTGTTTAGTTGCTCAGTCATGTCCAACTCTCTGTGACCCCATGAACTGCAGCATGTCAGGCCTCCCTGTTCTTCACCATCTCCTGGAATTTGCCCAAGTTCTTGTCCCTTGAGTCGATGATGTCATCCAACCATCTCATCCTTTGCCACCTTCTTCTCCTTATGCCTCCAATCTTTCCCAGAATCAGGGTCTTTTCCAGTGAGTCGGCCCTTAGCATCAGGTGACCAAAGTATTGGAGCTTCACCTTCAGCATCAGTCCTTCCAGTGAATATTCAGGGTTGATTTCCTTTAGGATGGGCTGGTTTGATCGCCTTGTTGTCCAGGGGACACTCAAGAGTCTTCTCCAGCATCAATTCTTCAGCACTCAGCCTTCTCTGTGGTCCAGCTTTCACACTCCTACATGACTACTGGAAAGACCATATAGCTGTAGCTTTGACTATATGAACCTTTATCAACAAAGGGATGTCTTTGCTTGTTCACACACTATCTAGATTTGCCATAGCTTTCCTTCCAAGAAGCAAGCATCTTGACTTTTACCCTCCTAGATTTTCTTCTTCCTCTCCGGCCATTTCTTCTTATGCTTCTTTCTCGGTTCTTCTTCCACCCATTCGAACATCCCAGGACTTAGTCCAGAATCTTCTCTTTTCTTCTTATGCTCAGTCTAAGTGGATGGTGATGACATTAAATGAGATAATGAGCATAATAAGCGGCCAGAGTTGAAGCTGAAGAGAAATTGAGATCTAGGCAGGTAGATTTGAAGTGCTGTTGAGTCACTGAAGAAATGTCAAGCTGGCGGTTGGATTTTGGGGCTTGGAGCTCAGCAAGGGAGTCTGGCCTGGAGGTATAAATGTTGCTACATTATATATACAAAGTGATTGGAACTTCCATGAATAAGGAAACTGAGGCACACTGAGATGGAACACGTTGCCAGATGTCACTTAGCAGGTTAATGGAAGAACAAGAACATTGAACCAGGACTTAGCTACTAGAAATGCCTACAGAAAAGCAGTCAGTTAAAGCTGAGGTCAAAACAAGGGTCTATGGAAGGGACTATGTGACTAGTCCAAGGACAGACCTTCTGGTCATCCACCTAGACCCTGTGACGGAATTTAGAATGTGTGAAGAAGTTAATAGATTAGATGGCCTCATGCTTGCCTACTCAGCCAGGATTATGATAGGATCTCAGTATTCAAAGCATACTTTTCTGAGTCAAAATAGAAAATTTTTTTTTGAAGTGCTGTTGAGTCACTGAAGAAATGTCAAGCTGGCGGTTGGATTTTGGGGCTTGGAGCTCAGCAAGGGAGTCTGGCCTGGAGGTATAAATGTTGCTACATTATATATACAAAGTGATTGGAACTTCCATGAATAAGGAAACTGAGGCACATTGAGATGGAACACGTTGCCAGATGTCACTTAGCAGGTTAATGGAAGAACAAGAACATTGAACCAGGACTTAGCTACTAGAAATGCCTACAGAAAAGCAGTCAGTTAAAGCTGAGGTCAAAACAAGGGTCTATGGAAGGGACTATGTGACTAGTCCAAGGACAGACCTTCTGGTCATCCACCTAGACCCTGTGACGGAATTTAGAATGTGTGAAGAAGTTAATAGATTAGATGGCCTCATGCTTGCCTACTCAGCCAGGATTATGATAGGATCTCAGTATTCAAAGCATACTTTTCTGAATCAAAATAGAAAATTTTTTATTTCTAAAGTCTGATTTATATATTGGTGGTTAGGAGTGGACCTATATATCTTGGAAATTCAGTGAAGGGGCTATAATGTTGACATAATCACAGAAGTTGAGGAGCCCATGTCAAGTTCTTGCCCAGGTGGTAGGTTGCCCCATTGCCCAGAGAGGGAACATCTTTGCAAAGCAAAATTCAAGGAAGTTGGAAGATCAGAGTGCCAAGGACAGGCAAATCCCTTTGTTCCCTACATTGCCTTCTCCATCATTTTCCAGATAGCCTTCTACATACTTTTGAAGGAGTATGCCATGATGTTTAGTTAAGCTGACAGAGGAAGAGGCTCTTGAGTGGATTGAGAGGAACTACGTAAGCCACCAGATATCTATTATATCTCTAACCCACAGCTATCTGTAGAGTGGACAGATGTGAAGTGAAAAGATCCCCCAATCACAATGCTAAGTGTTGGTAACACAGACAAGAAAAGGACAGCTCTACTCCCCCAAGTCCCATGATATTTTAGGGAACACAGACACAGCAGTATGGCATGGTACATCTAATAGAGGAATGTGTAGAAGAAAGAAAATGGTGTCTGGTAGAGGGAGGCTATTCTGGCCCATTAACCATGTAATTCATCTCTCTTCGGGTGATTTACTCTTCACTTTGCCAGCCGTGTGAACTGACTCCCTAATTATGTGGAGGCTGGAAACGAAAGTAAAAAGTCAATCCCTTGGCAGTAAAACAAGAGGAAATGTGTTACACGTGATAGCAAACAAGCATTTAGCAGAGATACGGTATAGACTTGACCGGTTCCTCTCCCTTACCCTCCATGTCTGGTTCAGCACCGTCTTTTGATTAGTCTGCATCTTTGGTGTATCCGGAACCCATCCGCATCCACTATCCCCATCCTTGTCCAAGTTATCCTCATCTCCGACCTCAGTAAGGTCCCAAGCCCCTAAATAATCTTTATATTCCTCCTTGTCATCCTCTCATTCATTTTCTTGTCATCCTCTCATTCAAATGTAAATATGTTGCTTCATATCTCCCTGGCTTAAAACAGTTCTGTGGCTTCTGATTTTCCTTAAGCTGAAAACCAAACTCCCCATTCCGATCTTATATACAGACCTTGCCCTTCTCATTTCTCCCAAGTTCTCCGTTTCACTCTCCCTCTTCCTGTGCACTCCAGCCACACTGCCTTCTCTACGTGCTCCACCTTTTCCGCACCCGTTCCCGTGCAGCGCCTTTGCTCTGTCTCCCCGGGGAGGACAAACTGCAGCCCACAGGCCAAATCCAGTCTACACTTTGTTTTTGCTTTATTGGAAAAGAGTCATGCTTATTTGTTTATATCTTAGATAAGATGTACATAGATGTTTCTGTGCTGCTATCAGTAGTGTTGAGTATTTCCTGCTGAGACCATCGAGCCCAAGAAACCTAAATATTTCCTCTCTGGCCCTTAACAGAAATGTTTCACAACTCCCCGTTTAGAGCACTGGATATTCCCACACTTCCTCTAATTCACTCCTTTAGATCCCAATTCATGAATTTCTTCCTTTTCCCCCCAGACCAGATTGGTTTCCTTTGTTAGGTGCTCTCCTAGAATCCTGTTTCCTCAGTACAGACCTCATCTTCCAAGCGTGTTGAAGGTGCATCTCTTCTGACAGTGGGCAGGATCCAGGAGGGGAGGGCCATTTCTGTTTGTTTACTGCTATATCCCCACCCCAGCACGTGGCATGGTGTGTGACACACAGAATAGATACCCGGAAATTCTTATTTAGTTGAATAGATGGATAAATGGATGGATGTATAGACAGATGGGACTCAAGCATAGCAATGCTAAGAATAAAAAGGAATATCTAGAAAGCCTGGTATAGCTGACACTATACACTGTTGACCTACTTTTTGCATTCAGAATTGAGTACAGCAGAGGAGGGAATCAAAGAATGTTTCTTTGCCAGACAGCTGATATCCAGATCTTAGCGTGCCTTCACCCCTTGTCACCAACCTGTAGTCTGCCAACACTGAATGGAATTTTTCAAGTCCCTTTTCTACAAAATTGGGAGCTGCTACTCAGAATATCCACAATAGTCAACTGTCGGCTGGTCTGGCAATGTGATACAATCATTCCTCTATTCATAGGAAAAAGGAGGATAACAGCCAGTGGTCTTCAGACCAGACACAAATAGAGCCAGAGACTCGGAAAGGCTTCTATATGGCTATGTCAGTGGAATAAAAGTCAGGAGGGAGGTATAACAGATGGTGCTTATCCACTGGCTGGATGGCTCACAGGTAGCCATGAGAACATCAGTTATCTGAGAATGTTCTGGGAGATGACGGACATCCGTTACATGGATCCAGTCCTCTATAGGCAAGGAGATGTAGCTTCTTCACATGATTTGTCTTGGGAGCTGAGATGTTTCATTAGTTACTGAAACTCACTTGCTAAGTAAAAAGGAAGAAATTTGAACTGTGTTGGTTTTTCAGATGAGTAGAAGCCAAAATGAGCTGATGGAATATCAGTGGGTCCTAGGATTAGGCTTCTTGGAATGCTTCAAGATGATCCAAGAAAGTCTTAGGAAGGAGATGAATCTTAAATAATAAGCAATCAGAAGTTGTTAAGGCAGAAAAGAAGCATGTTATTGCTGCCTATGCTTTGTTATGAGACATTATGTTAACACTTAATGGCATAAAACAACCACCATTGTATTTTTGCTCTCAATTCTATGGTCCAGGAGTTGGGGCAGGGACCAATGGGAATATCTTGAAAATGAGCAGACTCAGATGGAATGACTTGAATGGCTGGAAATAATGGGGATGACTCTCCATGGGCCATATGTCTGGGTCTTCACTTCCTCCTCAAGTGGCATCTGCTGGGGATGAGCCCAAATGGCTCCTTTATTTGCATGTCTGACCCCTTGGTGGAAATGACTAGAACATCTGGAGATGGCTGGCTCGTCTCCCTGAGCATCTAACTTAGTCTTCTTTGTAGCGTGGCAGATTCACGGTAGTCAGACTTATTGCAAGATGGTTAACTTCCCCCGGAGCAAGTGTTCCAACAAAGCCAGGAGGAATGCCAGTCCTCTTAAAACTAGGTTGAGAACCGGCCAGCATTATTTCTGCTCCATATTAATGTTAAAAGTAGCCACAGGCGAGCAGTACAGAAGCAGGTTCCACCTGTCCATAGGGGAAATGGCATATGCCTATAAGAAGGGAAGGAATGAATGGTGGTCATCTTGGAGATAAACTGTCAGGAGGGAGGTATAACAGATGGTGCTTATCCACTGGCTGGATGGCCTCACAGGTAGCCATGAGAACATCAGTTATCTGAGAATGTTCTGGGAGATGACGGACATCCGTTACATGGATCCAGTCCTCTATAGGCAAGGAGATGTAGCTTCTTCACATGATTTGTCTTGGGAGCTGAGATGTTTCATTAGTTACTGAAACTCACTTGCTAAGTAAAAAGGAAGAAATTTGAACTGTGTTGGTTTTTCAGATGAGTAGAAGCCAAAATGAGCTGATGGAATATCAGTGGGTCCTAGGATTAGGCTTCTTGGAATGCTTCAAGATGATCCAAGAAAGTCTTAGGAAGGAGATGAATCTTAAATAATAAGCAATCAGAAGTTGTTAAGGCAGAAAAGAAGCATGTTATTGCTGCCTATGCTTTGTTATGAGACATTATGTTAACACTTAATGGCATAAAACAACCACCATTGTATTTTTGCTCTCAATTCTATGGTCCAGGAGTTGGGGCAGGGACCAATGGGAATATCTTGAAAATGAGCAGACTCAGATGGAATGACTTGAATGGCTGGAAATAATGGGGATGACTCTCCATGGGCCATATGTCTGGGTCTTCACTTCCTCCTCAAGTGGCATCTGCTGGGGATGAGCCCAAATGGCTCCTTTATTTGCATGTCTGACCCCTTGGTGGAAATGACTAGAACATCTGGAGATGGCTGGCTCGTCTCCCTGAGCATCTAACTTAGTCTTCTTTGTAGCGTGGCAGATTCACGGTAGTCAGACTTATTGCAAGATGGTTAACTTCCCCCGGAGCAAGTGTTCCAACAAAGCCAGGAGGAATGCCAGTCCTCTTAAAACTAGGTTGAGAACCGGCCAGCATTATTTCTGCTCCATATTAATGTTAAAAGTAGCCACAGGCGAGCAGTACAGAAGCAGGTTCCACCTGTCCATAGGGGAAATGGCATATGCCTATAAGAAGGGAAGGAATGAATGGTGGTCATCTTGGAGATAAACTACCATGTGGTCCTAAAAGAGAATATATGTACCTGGACACAAATGTGAGAGAGGTCTACTTGGCTGATAAAATGAAGACTAAGAGTGGCAATACTTTGCACAGCCTCGGTTTCCACGTAGGCTGCAGTGATAACTCTTCCATTACTAGCACATGGTTGTCAAGGTCTCTAAAGAGCTTCAGAATCTTTAAAGAGCCTTTGCTCTCATACACAATTTCTTGTGAGTGTAAATGTATTCCCTAAAAGACAGAGTCCAAAAGACATCAATAAAATTAACTCTTTCCTAGAACTTCAGAATGTGAATGACAAGAGACAGATGTTGGTGTCTCTGTCCAAGGTGCTGTTTCTCCTTGAGATCAGGCTGACCCGATCCCTTTCTGAGGAAGTCCTTTCCCTAGGACTTGTAATCATGAGTGGTTTGCCGTCCCTGGAGTATTTGGATTATTAACTCTCTGGGTTACATGGTGGGAAATGAACCTAGAAAGGTAATCAAGGACTATGTCTTAAAGATTGTGAAAAACTAGAGAGTTTGGAATTTGTAATGTTTTCTGCAAGGAGCTTGCACAGATTTTGAGATGTGGAGAAGCAGAATTGAGTTCAGTTTCAAAAAGAGCATCCTAATAATATTGAGGAGAATGTATTGGACTGGTCTGGGAGTTAATAAGACTAACAAAAAGTAAATATTGTGTCTGTATATATCAGAGTCAAGGAAAGTGACTTAGCACAAAACTCTGGTGCACGTGGACATTTTGTTTTACACATACATCCACACCCACGCATACACACATACCTGTTTACAGAATTAATAGTCACCACAAACAGATTGGCGTGGCCAACTCTTTGTAATGAAGCAGGTGATAGAGGCTGTCCTAGAACAGTCCGTTCTTGGGACTGCTTTTAAGCCTAGCAGTATTGATTAAATTTCCATCCTTGCTCTATGTTTTCTTTTTCAGTCAGTATTTTGGTGATTTGGTGCCTGAAAATACTTGGACATGTTTGATTTTTGAAATTAGTATCCTTCTTCAGTTAATGTCTCATTGGGCCAGTTCAGTTTTTCCAAGGTGAACACCCCTTTCATCTTCAGGGTCTTTGATCTGAGTTGACTGAAACTCCCTCTGATCTGTAGATATGACAGAGGATCAGAAAGGAAGCGAGTCCTTCCACACGCGCAGAGTCACTCCTACTTCTGTGACAGTGAAGACGCGTGTGGTCCTCCAGTGAGTCTTCAGCCAGCTGTGCTCTAACAAATGCGTGTACTTGTACAGCTGGTCCCTGGGCACTCATATTAATAACCCTTCTTTCACTGTCCCATCACTCTCCTTGCAAATTGACCCCTCAGCAGAGGTTTACCTAGTAATTCAGTGTCGTTAATATGCTTTACTTATAAAATAGCTACTTGCCAAGCCTGTTCTGCAATGTAAAAATAAAAGATGGTAACAATAACCCTGTATGCAAGACAGGAAAAGAGACACAGATATATAGAACAGTCTTTTGGACTCTGTGGGAGAGGGCGAGGGTGGGATGATTTGGGAGAATGGCATTGAAACATGTATAATATCATATATGAAATGAATCACCAGTCCAGGTTTGATGCAGGATACTGGATGCTTGGGGCTGGTGCACTGAGACTACCCAAAGGGGTGGTACGGAGAGGGAGGGGGGAGGGGGTTCAGAATGGGGAACACGTGTATACCGGTGGTGGATTCATGTTGATGTATGGCAAAACCAATACAATATTGTAAAGTAATTAACCTCCAATTAAAATAAATTTATATTAAAAAAAGAATAAACATCACAATATATTCATCTAAAAAATAATTTAAAAAATGAAAATCTCACCGTGCCACTGTCCATCTAAAAATCTATCACTGGCTCCCTCTTGCTCTCAAAATGAAGTTAAAATGCATCTCATCACTGATGTTGTAGCTGAAACTTTATTACTTTGGCCACTCTGATGCAAAGAACTGACTCATTGGAAAAGACCCTGATGCCAGGAAAGACTGAGGGCAGGAGGAGAAGGGGATGATAGAAGATGAGATAGTTGGCTGGCATCACCAACTCAATGGACATGAGTCTGATCAAGCTCCTGGGAGCTGGTGATGGACAGGGAAGCCTGGTGTGCTACTGTCCATGGGGTTGCAAAGAGTCGGACACAACTGAGCAGCTGAACTGATGGCCTGTAAAAATCAGAAGGATCTGATTCCTGTCTACATCTTTGGTCGTATCTCTAACTTCTCTTTGGACTCCTCAGTATAGTTTAGTCTCATTGCCTTTCCTTCTGTTCTTGGAAAACACTAAGTATTTTCTCAACAGCACGGCTTCCACAATTCCGTTCCCCTTCCTACAGCATTCTTTCTGTCATTCATTGTTTACCCTTATTAATCGTTTAGATGATTCTCTGCCATCTTTCGGAGGGCTCCCCAATCTCTAAACGATGACCATTATTTCTAGTCCCTCTTATTACAGGTGTGATGCATTCAGATATTTATTTAAGGGGTTTTGTTGTTGTTAATGTTTGATTCTTTGCTAATGTGGAAGCTCCAGACTGCAGAGACCACTTCTGTACTGGCTAGCACTGTAACCCTGGAGACTAGTATCAGGAGCCTGACATATGGCAGATGCTTGATGAGTATTTGTTGAATGAATCATTATGTTAATTTTGTGATCAAGATGGATCACAACAATTCGCTTTTAACTATGCTGTATTCAATTGGCTATTCTTGTCCGTTGCCTGAAAAACGAGGTCCTGCAGGCATGGAGATGACTAAGGTTGCTCTTAACAGTTTGATTCCATGGTAGAGGTGGGGAGATGGGAGGAGACCATTGCACTAGTCTGGGAGAGGTGGATGGGGTGGTCTTTGCAACTCTGTTTCTTAGGAAGTCCTGATCCTAGTATCTTTGTCCTCATCGTGTATATGTGTGTGTGTGTGTGTGTTAATTATTTTTAATTGGAGATGATTGCTTTGTCATTTTATATTGGTTTCTGCCTTACATCAACATGAATCCACCATAGAGGGAGGAGAATACAGATACCTAGTGTCTTCATCATTAATTCTAAAGACCTCATCACCAGTAGTGGCATCCTTGGACTCCATCATCCAGTACAGGCCTGGAGACAGAGGAACATTCTTCAGAACTGCTTTGTGGCTCCTGCTGCCCCTACCCTTGTGACCTCTCCCGTCTCCTTCAGAGGCCTCTGTGCTTCTAACTTTTTTTCCCCCCTTCACCTCGTTTCCCAGTCACTGCTTATTCACTTGTGGATATTCCCAATATCTGGGAAAATCTAAAAAGTCTGTTTACTCTTATGTTTAAGAAATGTGCCTCATTGTCTTTGAAGAAGAAAGCAGAAGAAACTAACGTCTATTTGGTCCTAACTGTGTACCGGGAGCTATGCAGGATGTGATATGTTACATCCTTTGATTCTGAGAATCTCTGAAGTGACAGTTATTATTGGAAGCAGGCTTCTTTCACAACTGTGGAGACTGAGGTTTAGAGATATTAAAGTGTAACTTGTTCAAGGCCACATATGTGGTGAGACTTGATCAAGGATTCAAGCCTAATATCTTTTACATATGATTCCTATAAGGTATTCCCTCCCAAATAATGTGAGATAATGCAGACACTTCTGAGGCCACTGGGGAGATGGCATATTTTGATGATGTCTTTAGCATTGCTCTCTTCAGTGGTTAGAACATAGTGAGAACCCTCCTGCTATGCATTCATTCAACAGTGTTTGCTGAGCACCTTCTATGTGCCAGGTACATTTTAGGCTCTCATACCCCATCAGTGAATGAAGTGAGGAAGAATTCCTTGTCCTCATAAAGCTAGCAAGATATTGGTGGTACGGAGTAGAAAGAGACAAGAAGTATAGAATGGACAGTAAAAAGATAAGTGAATTATATGGCATTGTAGAAACTGACAAGTGTTATGAAAAAAAGATGGAGTAAGGTTAGTGGTGTTTGGAGTTATAAGTGGGGAGCATGCAGCTTTACAGAAGATAATATTTGACCAAAGACTTGAAGAAAACAAAATGTCAGAAGTGTTCCTGTTGGAGGTTCCCAAGGCAAGAGTGTGCCTGTTGTTTTTAAGGAAAAGAAAGACCCTATTCTAGCTGCAAAGGTTCAGAGTTGTTGCTGTTGTTTACTCACTAAGCTGTGCCTGACTCTTTGCAACCCCGTGGACTGCAGGCTCCATTATCTCCCGGAGTTTGCTCACACTCATGTCCATTGGCTCAGTGATGCTATTCAGCTCTCTTATCCTCTGTCTACCCTGTCTCCTCCTGCCCTCAATCTTTCCCAACATCAAGTTCTTTTCCAGTGAGACAGCTCTTCACATCAGGTAGCCAGAGTACTGGAGCTTCAGCATCAGTCCTGAGTATTAAAGGTTGATTTCCTTTAGGACTAACTGATTTGATCTCCTGCAGTCCAAGGGACTCTCAAGAGTCTTCTCCAGCACCACAATTGGAAAGCATCAATGCTTTGCCGTCGTTATGGTGCAGCTCTCACATCCATACCTGACTACTATAAAAACCATAGCTTTGATTATACAGACCTTTGTCAACAAAGGGTCCAGAGAACAAGGTTTTAATGATTAGCAATCTACACTGTTCTTTGTTGGAGAGAAGCTGGAAGTCCAAACTAATGGGGCCCACAAAAACCATAGACTTATCTCAATCCAGATCTTTCTGAAGACATCATAGTAAACAAGTTAATCCAACATGCTTCCAGAGGACTACACGGATCCTTGTACCTATGAAGCCACTGCTTTCCAGGTCTCTCTGGTGCTGGGTCTGACCTTCATTAGCCCGGTAAGATCTGGCACTGAAGCCTTCCTCCACTTTCCCATCCTCACTTCTGCTATGACTCCAGTCTGGTTATACTGGACTTTGCAGATCCTCTTTTAACCTAGTCACTCATGCTATGACCAGGGTGATTTTCCTCCCCTCCCCACCCCCCAGTCTCATAGCCCCACCGCATTCAGAGGTATTCACCAGGTCCCGGCTCAGCAAGGAGCCCAGTGTAGTGTTGTTAAGGGTGCTAGCTTGCACAGTCACTTCTGTTATTGTTTTCTAAAAGCATCATTGCTTTTTCAACTGACCCTACACACAGTGCGCATTTATTCACCATTTCAAGTCATTTATTTAGCATGAAAATTTGTGAGACCATTGTTTAGCAAATTCATCGCATTGAACTTTTTACTTAGCAGAATCACTTAATTAGTGTTTTATTACTGGAATCGACTGTCAATTATGTGGCTAATTCATTTACTTAGGGAGTGAGTGTTTTATCTGGGTAATGCAATTCAGAGTGCACTGTTAACTCTTTAATGAGTAAAGATTGTTGTCAGTGGCAATTCATGTTATAAGGAACATTAAATCATTTATTTCCCTTGAAGTATCCAGGTGTTGGAGAAATGTGTAGAGAGAATAGTTTAGAACCACTTATGAATTAACGGACTTTCATTAACTGCCTGTTAATGAAAGCTAAGTAAAAGTAGCTGGAGGATTTTGATTGGACCCCTTGAAATAAATTGTTATAATATGTATACTTATATGTGTATATTGCTGTAGCACATGCAATGCCCTTGTACTGACATGATTCCTTTGGGCTCTCACAAAACCACGGTGCAGTGACGCTGGGGTTTGTATTTGGCAGTCTCTCAGATGACCGCAGTGATTCCTGCCTGCTTCCTATATGCTTAGTATTATCCCTTCCATTGAACACAGGCTGTTCTACTGACTGACTTCTAATGAATAGAATGTAACAAAGTATTGACAGGTCACTTTCAAGGTTAGGTTATAAAAAGACTGGGGCTTCCGTCTAGCCTGCTCGCTTTCTCTCTCTCACTTGCTCTGTGGGAAATCAGCTGCCAGGTTGTGAGTTGCCCCATGGAGAGACCCACTGGGCGTGGAAGTGAAGACCTTACTCCAGAAACCCGTGAGAAAGTGAATCTGCGTGCAAGCACATGCGTGAACTTGAAATCAGATTCTTCCCCTCAGATGAGTCTTCAGATGCAGCCACAGTCACACCGGGCAGCTTGAGTACAGCTTCATGAAAGACCTAGAGCCAGATGTACCCATGATAGCTGCACTCAGATTTCTGACCGACTATGAGTAGATGTTCATTGTTTTAAGCTGCTGAGTTTTGGAGCGGTTTGTAATGTAGTGATAATTAATAGCTTCCCAAGTGGCTCACTGGTAAAGAATCTACCTGCTAATGCAGGAGATGCAGGTTCACTCCCTGGGTTGGGAAGATCCCCTCGAGAAGAAAATAGCAACCCATTCCAGTATTCTTGCCTGAAAAATCTCATGGACAAAGGAGCCTGGCGGGCTACAGTCCACAGGGTCTCAAAGAGTCAAACACAGCTAAGTGACTGGGTAAACACATACATAATAGATAATTATTACATGACTTAACATGTGAGATGTTATAAGAATTTACCAAAAACATTTTGGTTCATAAGTAGCAGAGCCAGGATTCGGCCTTGGTTCTTCTGATGTATTTCTGTAGCCACGAAAGAATAGGAACTGTAGTGAAGACCTCTCATTGCAGCTGTCAGGAGTCCTTAAAGCTTTGGCAGCTGATGAGTGCTGCTGTTCCGAGGCAGCTTCTCTATAACAGTGATTCCCTTGTGACCTGCACACTGTTATTACCGTGAGAAAAAGCCACTAGAATTCTGGAGAAGCTTGTGAGCAGCAAGCTTGTAGAACTGATCTTCTTTCAGTTCAGTTCAGTTCACTCGCTCAGTCGTGTCCGACTCTTTGCGACCCCATGAATTGCCAGGCCTCCCTGTTCATCACCAACTCCCGGAGTTCACTCAGACTCACATCCATCAAGTTGGTGATGCCATCCAGCCATCTCATCCTCTGTCATCCCCTTCTCCTCCTGCCCCCAATCCCTCCCAGCATCACAGTCTTTTCCAATGAGTCAACTCATCACATGAGGTAGCCAAAGTACTGGAGTTTCAGCTTTAGCATCATTCCTTCCAAAGAAATCCCAGGGCTGATCTCCTTCAGAATGGACTGGTTGGATCTCCTTGCAGTCCAAGGGACTCTCAAGAGTCTTCTCCAACACCACAGTTCAAAAGCATCAATTCTTCAGCGCTCAGCTTTCTTCACAGTCCAACCCTCACATCCATATATGACCACTGGAAAAACCATAGCCTTGACTAGGTTTTAATCAGGAATTGAGTCAAAACTCCCCTTTGTAACATCAGTCACTGCCCAACCTGCATTAAATGATTGCATATGTAATTCCCAAACATGACTGACCCCAAACTAAAGCTACCAAATCCTTGGGTCTAAAGAAGTCTATATTTAACATGTTTCCTGAGTGTCTCTTAGGTAACATCAAGATTTGAGATCCCCTACATAAAACAAAATAGACTGCTATTCCAGTGATTGGCTTGTATAATTCAACTGAGAGTCTGCCATGCTCACCCTTGATGTGCACACTCAGCCTTATTCTTACAAGAATGTTAGGTATCTGTCCTTCCCAGAGTAAGGCCATCAGCTTTGATTGCCTGAATGTTTCTGTGTAGTTTACTAAGCTATACTACTTCATTAATTCACTAAAAGCAGAAAGAACAGCGCTTGCTTTTTTGAGTAACTCTAGACCATTAATGAACCAATTGTATTTCTTAACTGGAAGTTCCCTTAGAAACCATCTCATCTCTTTCTACTCAAAGCACAGGTCCATGAACCAACACCATCACCATCACTGGGGAGCTTGTTACAAGTGCAGTTCTTGGGTCACTGAATTAGAATATGCATTTTTTACTCTCTGGCATGTATATTAAAATTTGAGAAGCAGTGGTCTAACTTAACCCCATAATTTTAAAGCCAAGATCCAGAAAGGTGTAACTCATTATGCAAGACAATTTAGTGGCGAAACCAGGACGGACAGCCTTGTAACTCCCCAGCTGTGCTGCTTCCGCTCTATTTGGTTCAGTTGTCTTTGTACCTTATTATATCTACACACACTGCTTAAGGATCCAGGACATGGTTTGAAATGGAGAAATCAGGTACCTTTCCACCCAGGATAATGGCAGACTTGTTTCAAACAGCTGTTGCACATGTAAATTTCCTCTCCCAGACAAGTTTAGTCATTTCATTTTCTCTTTCTTATACATCAACAAAAGACAGAGTCACCTGTCAGGCTGAAGATTGTAAAACCTGACAAAATTGAGTTTTTCTAGTTTAGCTAAGTATTACTCGGCAAGTATTTTGCATACCTTTGCCTTATGATGATTTTGATGAATGGGAGGAAATAAGACAAGCTGATGTTTTCAGTGTGGTGCATTATTTACCTTTTTTTCTCTCCATCAAACACCTTCCTGTGAAGATGAGGGTCTTGGAATGCAATGAAAGATACAGAACACGAAATATTCAGCTGCTTATTTCTAGTGTAAGCACAACTCTCGAGCTAGAGAGAAATACTGTCATGTCCCACCCAAGCTGGAGTCACACAAGGCTGCAGCCTTCAGCTCAGTTCAATTCAGTCACTCAGCCATGTCCAACTCTTTGCAACCCCATGAATCGCAGCATGCCAGGCCTCCCTGTTCATCACCATCTCCCGGAGTTCACTCAGACTCACGTCCATCAAGTCAGTGATGCCATCCAGCCATCTCATCCTCTGTTGTCCCCTTCTCCTCCTGCCCCCAATCCCTCCCAGCATCACAGTCTTTTCCAGTGAGTCAACTCTTCGCATGAGGTGGCCAAAGTGCTGGAGTTTGAGCTTTAGCATCAGTCCTTCCAAAGAAATCCCAGGGTTGATCTCCTTCAGAATGGACTGGTTGGATCTCCTTGCAGTCCAAGGGACTCTCAAGAGTCTTCTCCAATACCACAGTCCAAAAGCATCAATTCTTTGGCGCTCAGCCTTCTTCACAGTCCAACTCTCACATCCATACATGACCACTGGAAAAGCCATAGCCTTGACTAGACAGACCTTACTCGGCAAAGTAATGTGTCTGCTTTTCAATATGCTATCTAGGTTGGTCATAACTTTTCTTCCAAGGACTAAGCATCTTTTAATTTCATGGCTGCAGTCACCATCTGCAGTGATTTTGGAGCCCAAAAAAATAAAGTCTGACACTGTTTCCACTGTTTCCCCATCTATTTCCCCAGCCTTAGATAAACCCACCCTTTCCCCACACAGTCTGTCATTCCCCCTATATGAACCTGTCTCAGTAGCCACCCCAGAATCCCTCTTTCCTGCTTGTGATAATATCAAAACCATACAGTTTACTTTTCTTTATTATTTCTGCTTCAAGTAACTTACTAAGCAGGACTTACTAAGTTCTTTGGAATATTCTATCATGTATTGACATGACCAACCATATACAGAACTTTCTACTGATGGTATTAAATAACCTCATAATCGTGATAACCTTTCAACATTGAAGAAACTCACATATTCTTCTTAACATACTTCATTCTCATCTGCTAAGTGTATACTTCTCAGAAAGCCATTCCTTACCAGCGAAAATGTGTACCATGCTGTATCATCTGTTTACAAAGTTTTTTTAGGCACATATACCAAAACTTAAGTGCCTCTGAAAGTAAAACTGGATGGTGAATATGCAGTAATTAAACACTGGACTTGGGCTTCCCTGGTGAGCTCAGCTGGTAAAGAATCCACTTGGAATGCAGGAAACCCTGGTTAAATTCCTGAGTCAGGAAGATCCACTGAAGAAGAGATAGGCTACCCATTCCAGTATTCTTGGGCTTCCCTGGTGGCTCAACTGGTGAAGAATCCACCCACAATGTGGGAGACCTGGGTTCAAGCCCTGGGTTGGGAAGATCCCAGTATCACTCCAGTATTCTGGTCTGGAGAATGTCGTGGACTGTTATAGTCCATGGGGTCGTAGAGTTGGACATGACTGAGCAACTTTCACTTTAGGTATTATGGAAAAAGAGTTTGTGTTTCCAATGAGGTAAAACACGTTAAAAGTCCAGAGTAACACCTTTTCTCCTTTGTGGTTCAGCAGGACATCTGCAAGACTCCACACACCCCCACAGCTGTATTCCTCTCATATCCTAGTTTGCTCACTGAGCAGTTAAAGCCAAAAAACATCCTCTTATTGCTACAGGTCTTTTGCTCTGGCACAGCAAGTAATCTTCATTTTTGTTTAAAGTTCATAAAACCTACTCTATGAACCCTGGCTGATATCAGCACTTTTGCTGTTTTGACACTTTCCCACTGATTTTCATGAAAATGTGACAAAATGGGGGGGAAAAAAGAATGACTTTCATAGTTTCTTTTTAACAGTGAAATCCTTTCTTCAAACACAACCATACCTAGAAGTCTGTTTTATAAAACAGAAAATTTCCCTTTGACTGGAGCAGAGGTGAGGGGACATTCATGTGTTTGCTGAGTCTTGCGCGCGCGCGCACACACACACACACACACACTCATATGTGCACACACGTACAAAACCCCTCATGAGGGTCCACTTCACTCCTGACCCACAGGAGAGACTCTAAACAGAGGTCTCCCTTCCTAACTCTGGCTCAGCTCTTAGGTCCCTAAGCCACAGACTGATAATTCACTTATTCCTTCCCCAGAGACCACATGGGTGAACCTTTTCATTCTGTGATTTACCCAAAGTAAAAATAATGATCCCCGCCACTGGTCTCTTGAACAGCTAAGGACTGATCGTTGTTGTTTTTGTTCAGTCGCTAAGTCATGCCCAACCCTTTACAACCCCGTGGGCTGCAGCATGCCAGGCTTCCCTGTCCTTCACCATCTCCTGGAATTTGCTCAAACTCATGTCCATTGAATCAGTGATGCCATCCACCAGTCTCACCCTCTGTCATCCCCTTCTCCTCCTGCCCTCAGTCTTTCCTAGCATCAGGGTCTTTTCTCATGGGTCAGCTCTTGGCATCGAGTGGCCAAAGTTTTGGAGCTTTAGCTTCAGCAGCAGTCATAAGAACAAGGCTATTACTTGAATGGCGTGGTCTAAAATCCAGTAGTGCACAGAGTGCATGACCATACATGGAAACCCTGTGGACCCCTGGATTAGAGGAGCATCAGGAAAGTTGAGCCCCAGTTTGTGGGGCTCTCATAGATCACAGGGTATCACTGGGAGACACTTTGCTGCTACCATCACCCAGCATCCAGGAGTCAGCCCTCAGCCTAGAGACAAGAGAGAAACTCTGAGGCCAGTGTTTTGTCATGTGAGGCATCCTTGGGCTGGAAGTGCTTCTGCATCTTGGCTCTGCCCCCACGGGAATCAACACCTGTGATTAAGTTCCATTCAACTATAAACATACATGCACAAGGTCGTGTAGAATTGGGAAGTCTGAGTAAGGTCAGTGAGTGTATTCATGTCAATTTCCTGATCACAATGCTGTGTATCAGTTATGTGAGATAGTAACACTGGGGAGGACTGAGTGGAGGGTATAAGGGACCTCACTAAGTTATTTCTTAAACCGCATGTGAATCTACAGTTATCTCAAATGAAGCTTTCTCTTAAGAAAGAGCTGGTGCTCTAGTAAAGGACCAGTAGGTAACTTCAGACCCTGGCCAGGTTCATCAGAGTCTTCAGATGTATGTCATGGTTTTCCTAGTCATTTACTCCCTTGCCAGACCAAGTATGTGATAAAAGTGTTCTGCCCGTTTCTGATGATTGTAAAGTGGTTTACGTGTGTCATTTTTTCTTGATCATTTCTGGCAGAGGCTTGTCTAATTTATCAGTGTTTTCAAAGGAAAGAGCCACCTTTTGTTTTTCTTCAGCTTCTCTGTTGTGTCCTTATCTTCCATTATGTCCCATTAACATCTGTTCTTATATTTATTTACTTACTACTTTCACTAACTGTAGTTTTCATCTCTAGAAGTTAGATTTGTGTTGTGCAAAGCCACCCGTCTTTTTCCCATGATGTGTTGCCTTAAGCTGTGGTTCATGACCCTTCCATTTTCTCCTTAATCAGTCTAAGTGTGTTTATTTTATTGTCTCTTAGACAGTTTTATTATTTTCAGTTCTTGGTAGGCATATCTCTTTGTGTATCATGTCTGCTGACTTTCTCTCGTGGGGATAAGCTTCCTCACATGGTTTGTCATTCTTTATATTTTATTTTTCCACTTTGAATTCATCTTTAGTGGAGGCGATTTTGTTCTGTGGGAATTAACATGTCTTGGATTATGGAAACAGTCCTACAGGGTGGTTCTCATCTGCTTTTCAGGACAGGAAGATTTTCTGTGATATTACAAGATTTTGTATGCTGACTGCTAGATTTGGAGTTGCTCCACAGAGAACAAATGTGGAACCTAGACACAAGAGTGGTTGGGTCCAGAGCTTCCTTTGTATATTGTCTCTGTTTGAAAGCTGTACACCCTTCTTTTTATTGTTTGTTGTTTATTTTGTATTGGCATGGAGCTTATTAACAGTATTGAGATAGTTTCAGGTGGACAGCAAAGGGACTCAGCCACACATAGACAGGTGTCCATTCTCCCACAAACCCCCTCCCATCCAGGCTGCCACGTAACACTGAGCAGAGTTCCCTGGTATATACTCTTCCTTTTATTCTATGAATTGAAACCTTTAACTTAAGGGTGTTCACACACACACACACACACCACACACACATTGATACAGATATGCATACACGTGCTTAAAATTAGATCCTTCACTTAAGAACAAGATTAAAATAGTATATATTGCCTCTCTACTGCAAAAGGTAAAGAAGTTAATATATATACTTTTTCTAGTGATTCATCAGTTACCATTTCCTGGTTTTCCTTAGTAACATTTCAGAAGTTAATCCAGTACTTTTAGTTTAGCTGTTTTTACATCATTTCTCTTTAAGAGTTCTTTTTTACAGTTCATTCTGTTTCAACTCACATTTATTTTGATTTTCATACTCATATCTCCATTTAACTGATTTTGTTGTATAACAAATCGGTTCTCTTATAACATGATTCCCTCTAATCTTGTGGGTTTTTTTATTTCTTTAACTAAAACATTTTTTCCCCTTACCACCTCACACCTCTAGAAAAGAATCAGAGCCAGTATAATTCCTGAGTCTTTGTGCATCAGGGAACCTCTTTCTGTAGCCTCATAAATGAAAACCAACTTTATCAGTGTATGATTTTAGAGTCTCAGCATTTTTCCCTCAACAATTTTGTTCCGGTGATTTGGGGCATTTAAGTTTAGGCAACAGAAAATATGGTTAGCATTTTTTCTTTTTCTTTATAGATAGCCTTGTCTTCCAGCCTAGATGTTTATCTGAGTTTTTGTGCATCAACAATGTTTAATAATATCATCAGGAGATTTGTTCTGGTTTTAAGTAATACAATGGAGAACTCTTGACATTTGAAAATGTGGGGTTTTTATTCTGCCAAAGAGCTGTTTTTACATTGTGTCCTTGATTATCACATCTATTTCATTTATTCTGTTCTCTTCTTTGATAACAGCAATTATCTGTCTTTATGTCTGTTTTCTTTTCTCTGAAGATGTCTTTTCGGTGCCTTCACACATGAACACACATGATAGATATGAGGAAAATAGGAGTCTCACTGTTCTCATCCCCTTGTATATTCACTGCAAAGTTCTCTTAAGTCTTCCCCAGTTTCTGCCTGTTGCTTATTCTCAATACAAATTCTAATGTCCATTCTAATTTTGCTAATACGTTTTGGTTTCATCTTTCTTTGCCCTGCTCGATCCATATTTTGAAACATCTGTCCTCATAGTTAATCTTTTACTATCTTTATTGTTCCATGTTTCCTTGAATTCCATACCAACTCAAATGCCTTTCTATTTTCTGTTGTGTAAGTTATAGAAAAAAAACAAATGGGCTTAAACAGTAGGTTAATGTATTATCTTACAAAAGAGGAAGTCAGGACTTGGAGCAGGTTCCATGGCTTGGTTGAATGATATGAACAAGAATGTCGTTAAGGCTCCAGTTCCTTTCAAGTTCTCCACTTTGCCATCTCATACTGACACTGTCCTCAGCCTGGATCCCCTCTAGGTGGTAAGATTGCTTTATAGTTCCAAGCATCAAGCCCACATATGGTAGTGTCCAACAGGAGACAGAAGTTGCTGGAATATCCTTCTTAGAAGCAAGGAAATCTTCCCTAGAAGAAAGTAGAACTCCCCTAATAGAACATCCCTCCTAGCTCACTGAAAATGTTTGAGAATTGGCAGAGATGATAGAAACACCCAAATGGCTTAAGGAAATTAGGATTTGCCCCTCGGTCTTGGACTAGGGCCATCCTCCTCTGAGTCACATGGAAAATGTGTGGGCACCCAAGTTTATTTGGGAGTTCTGCCAGAAAGGAAGAATTTGGACGATGACTGTTGAGTCAGTAGTCATCACAGATTACTCTTTTCTTTTGAAAACGTTATTTTTCTCAGCATCCATAGTGTTATTTTTCTTCTTTTTCACATCGTGGGTTTTTCTAAGACTCCGTGCTGTTTTGTTTCTGTTTTCTTAACTTTGAAGGAGAAGAGGTCTCTCCAGGACTGGTGTTTGCGACTAAACAGAGAAGGCAGATTCTTACTGTCACTTTTGCTGTTCAGCTGATTGGAATCCTCTTCTTGTGGCTGAAGCAGGAGAAGTAATGAATGTCCACAGTCCCCTCTTCTCTGTGGCGTGCCTTCCACCATCCTTCCATCTCGAGAGCTGTGGAAGAAGAAATTCATACTCTCCCCACAAACAGAAAGATTGATTTCTTTAAGCAAATGAATCCAGAAGCTCTTTCCCACAACCCTTCCTATGACAATTTTTTTCCTTAATACTGAACCTGCATTCTGGGGTACAAAGGTGTTTTTCTACCCTCTTTTGACTGTTTTTTGTGTTTTTTTTTTACTGTGTCAGATCTTAAGCCATGTGTGATGTTAGCTCCCCAGTCAGGGATCAAGGCTTCATCCTTGGCATTACAAGGCAGATTCTTAACTACTGCACCATCAGGGAAGTCCCCACCTTCTTTTGTCTTTGCCAATAGAAGGGACTGAGGAAGAGAAAGGACTTGGAGATGCATGATCCCTGTATTGGCTTGCTAGATTCTTGAGCCCAGGAAAGAAAATGGGAAAAGATGAAACATTTCTGTCCTTTGAGCCAGTGTTACCTCAGTAACAAAGTACAGAACTGTCAGTTGCCAACTACATAATGACCATTTCATGACCATTTCAACTCTAGGAATGTGGCACAGCGAGGCAGCGCTGCGTTTCCCGTTAGTTTTAAAAGTTCAACCCTGGAGAGTTGGTCAGATTCAAGACTGGGAGACAAGGTAATTCTGTCTGCCATTACATTGAGTAAGAACAAATTCCCGAGGGAGATATGAGATGGGGCTGTGGTGTGAACATACACTGTCTCGAAGGTCACAAATCTGTGCACACCTATCCTGTTTAGTCACTTGAAGTGAACTGACAGTCTCTCAGTCATGTCCAAATCTTTGCACCCCATGGACGATACAGTCCCTTGAATTCTCCAGGCAAGAATACTAGAGTAGGTTGCCATTCCCTTCTTCAGGGGATCTTCCCGACCCAGGGATGGAACCTGGGTCTCCTGCATTGCAGGCAGATTCTGTAACATCTGAGCCACAAAGGAAGCCCATAACCTAGTTTAAGTCAAAGTTAGCATATCATGCCTATGATTTTGATATTTCACTATCATTCATAATGAGATAAAGTAAAACTCATTCAAAGTGGATTTAAAGAAAAATTTTGAAAGCATAACTGTGTGGATATGCACTATTCAATGAAGTTGCCCTTGCCACGGGTGGCTATTTATATTTAAATTAATTGAAATTAAGTTAAAAATTCAGGTCCTCAGTCACATTAGCCATATTTGAAGTGCATGTTAGTCACAGGGACTTCCCAGGTGGCACAACCAGTAGTAAAGACTCCATCTACCAATGCAGAAAGTGGCTGCATATTGAGTGTGCAGATACAGAGCACATCCGTCCTTACATGACATTCCCCTGGACAGCACTCTGCCAGAGCTGTGTGGGTAGGTGCCATCTGGAGTTCACTCTAGCTCTGAGTCAGGTCTCTTTGGAACTTGATTTGACTCTGGAAGTCTGTGTGTACCCGCCCTGTCCAGTACTGTAGCCAGTGACCATATGTGTTACTGAGCACTAGAAATACAGCTGAGTTGAAACACTTTATAAGATACACTTTGGATTTCAACGCCTTAGTATGAGTAAACAATGTCAAATATATCATTAATAATTTTATACCAGTTTTGCATTGAAATGTCATTTTGATGCATTGGATTTAACAAAATTTCTTACTGAAATTCATTTCACTTTTTTTCTTTTACTCTATTTAATGTTGCTATAAGCAAAGCAATTTAAATTATATACACGGCCCATGCTGTATTTCCAATGGACCTCTTTACTCTTCTGTGTAACTCCAGAATGTTCTCTCTCTTCCTGTATCTTTCTCTAGATCTGCCATTCCCAGTCCAGGAGCCATAAGCCACATGTGGGATTTTAAATTTAAGTGAATTAAAATCAAGCAAAATGTGAAATACAGTTTGCCCATCATACATTAGCCACATTTCCCATGCTCAGTAGTCATAATTTGATAAGTGGCTACCATATTGCACAGCACAGCAGACTATTTCCATCATCATGGAAATGGACAGAGCTGATACAGGTTGTACACAGTTACAGCAAAATCCACAGAAACGGAGTGTGAATGCTTAAAGCTTAAGGAATATATCCACAGCGCCTGACTCTGTGGCATGTCACCCTTCTACCTCCCAGAGCCCATCCCGTCTCACTTTTGTCAAAAGTGTCTATGCACCTTCTTTCCTACAAGTGGCGGCTTCCCTTCCTCTGAACACGCTTTCCTCCACCCTCCTGTCTGTACTTGTATCTCACACTGTGCTTTGTACAGGGTAGGTAATCAGTTCATATTTGTTAGCTGGTTGAAGTGGCTTTTCCTAGCAAGTGATTAGAAATATGTAGCTGACATTAATGGAAGATCTGTAATGACTGGTAGCAGGAGAATGAAAAAGAAAGAGAAGGTCAAAGCCAGGTTCCCAAGGAAGAAGAGACAGGAAAGAGGAAATCGAAGGGAGCATGGCAGCCCGGCATCTCATACGCGTCCCCATAAGCCCTCCGCGCCCCCTGCAAGTGCCTCATAGGCAGCAGCGAGACTCGCTGCGGTGGTGGGGGTGGGGAGGGAATTCAAGCCCTAGACAACAGCTATAGAAAAGTACAGAAGACATGCAAAATATTATTATGTAATAAATAAACATGCAAGACCCATAAATGAGAAGTTGAAATGGCATGAAAGGGTCTGATGAGGAGAAAAATGAAAACTGTTCTCTCCCTGGGCCAGCTGGTTCGAGTTACATTTTATGAGCAGCATGTGGATTCCGGCGCCCTTGTTGAATTAGCAACAGAATCGCACATTAGTTTTAAGGCTCCCTCTCGAATAGGAACATCATAACGCTTTTTAATTGGGGCTGATAAAAACGTAGCATTACTTGTAGGTTCCTGAGAGAAGTGAGTTGTGAAATTGGGTTTTCATTAAACCTAATGATGGAAAATTAAGTATAGTGCATCTGGTGAAATGGGGTGTGATAAAAGGCATCACTTCTGCATTATCAGAGGTTAATAAGGGAATAGGTGAAGTAAGATACATTGGAAAAGGGAGTCCAACTAGTTGAATTAATAAACCTTGAAAATCCCTTGGTTCCGAGTCTTCACAGCATCATTAGCACCGGCACTGACATTATTACAAATGTTACAGTGATACAAGTTGCTAAATTTCAGACACATTTATTTTCCATTCCAGTGTTGCTTTTGCTGACACTGAGTTTACAGTCTGTCTAGCAATGTGTTTAGAGGAAAACACCCATATTGGTAGCTGTTTGGTTTTGGAAACACTTGGCCTCTCACAAAACTCATCGTGTGCTTGATCCTGAGAAGCCTATCTCTGCCAGGCAGCTGGTCTCCCAGGCCGCCCAGGCCCATGGGTCTCTGTCCCCGTATATGATGGTGGCTTAGGTGGGAGGCACTGCCAGGGCTCCAGGCACTGAGCCTGCTTCATCCTGTCCTGGAAAACCATGAAGTACAGCATCTGGAGAAGCAAACCCAAGTGTTCCTTTCTTCTCCAGCCCCATGGGTGATATTCACAGAAGGATGCCACATATCCATGGCAGCTGGGACACCTACCAGGCATATGTGCTAAGTCACTTCCATCGTGTCCAACTCTTTGCGAACCTATGGCTGTAGCCCGCCAGGCTCCTCTGTCCATGGGGATTCTCCAGGCCAGAATCCTGGAGTGGGTTGTCATGCCCTCCTCCAGGGGATCTTCCCAACCCAGGGGTGGAACCCACATCTCCTGTGTCTCCTGCATTGTCAGCCTGGTTCTTTATTACTGAGCTACAAGGCATAATGTGTCTTTAAAGAGAAGGCGTCTTCTTAAGATCCTTCCTACTGGCTTGAAGGTTCGTAGACATTCACACCTCTCTAGGCCTACCTCACACCATCTCTTACAACTTTGCCCCCATCACCTCACCACCCTCCACTTCTGCTCCATCCCAGCCTCTTGCTCTTACGTAGATGTGCTTGGCTTTTCCCACTTCTCTTCTTGTGCTTCCAATGGGTCTCCATGTCTATCCACTTTACAAGGGTTCCAAACCCCTGGGCCACAGCCTGGTACCAGTTCATGGCCTGTTAGGAACTGGGCTGTACAGCAGAGGTGAGCAGCCCTTGAGTGAATGAAGCTTCATCTCTATTTACAGCCACTCCCCATCACTCTCATTACCACGTGAGCTCCACCTCCGGTCAGATCAACTGGGGCATAATAAATGTAATGCGATTGAATCAGCCCAAATCCATCTTCTACCCTGGATCCATGGAAAAATTGCCTTCCACGAAACTAGTCCCTCATGCCAAGGAGGTTGGGGACTGCTGTACTAGACTGTCAAGGGTGAAACCTGTCTTCAGAGCATTGCCAATGCCTGCCAGAGTCCCTGGCACAGGGTGAATTCTCAGTAAATCTTAACTCCGGATTACAAGGGTGTGATGGAGAAGGGACACAGGGCCCACAGTTGCCAGCTCTGTGTTGAAGCAGTGCCCGTGCAGATGTTTTACCTATGACCTCACATCAGAGGAGAAAAATAAGCTGTCTTTTCCTCCTGCTTGCCAGGAAAGATGTGCTTACATCTCACCTTCTTACATCATGTGCTTACATCTAGGCCTTTCTTCCTGGTGCATAAACCTGTAAGTTCTAGATCTTTCTGTCGCAATCATTTCCTTACTAGGAACAGCTTTGCTCATGCTGACACATAGGAGGAAAGTTCACTTTTACAGAATCAATGTTTGATGGATTATTGTGACACAGAGACAAACTGCAAGATGCATGGATTCTAAAAAGACAAGTTGCAGAAAATGAGGAAATGCATGCTAACGCTCCCAGGAAATGAGTGTGGCATAGACCTCGTGGGGTCTGCCTTGGTGCCTTGCAGTGTCTGAAAACATCTGGGTGAAACACATTAAATCTGGCAGTCCTAATTTTATGCACACCACAAACACAATGGTCTAGGGTGTAGACTGTCCACGTCTCTGATGACAATGTGTGGCTGGCAGGGAGTTCAGAGGGTAAGAAAATGGTTTTCCTGTTACCAGGGGAGCAGAAGAATTCAAATTCCACCTTCAACAGGCATCCGTTTTGAGGGTGGCTCAACTAATATGGGGCAGTGAGCTCAATTCAGTGTGTCTAAAGATTGTTAACAGGGGAGATTATAGATCTTATACCAAGGAGAGGTGATGAAGCAGATCAGGTATATGGCCCAGGCCCGGGAGAAGCAGCTGAAGGAGGAGGTCCAGGCCTCTACCTGCGAGGCAGGTACAGCATCACTCCTGGATTAAGGGTGTTGCTTGCTGGGGAAATCAGACAGTAGGCAGAAAATGGTCACACTGCAGACACCACAGCTGGAGAGAGCAGCTGAGGGTGAGCATCCCGCTTTTTACTGTGGATCCAAGACTGGCTCCAGTTCCCCCAGGGAACCTGCAGGAAACAAACTGGTAGAGAAACCAGGTCGCAAGGATACAGTCAAATGGGCCCAAAGCAGACAAGTGGCTCTGATCTCCAGGGACCACCAAGACATTCCAGGCAGGCTGCAGGAGGGTGCTCCCAGTATCCAGCTTGCCCGGCTACTCACTGGTTCTGGGACTGGCCTGGGTTGGTCACGGCCACCCTGACAAGCCTGGAGGACAGACAGAGCTGACAGCCAACCCAGAAGCTTGGCTTTACTCCATAAAGGTGACCCTTGAAGTAGAAACAGACCACAGGTTACTGCGTCACTGGCTTGTTTCATTTTTAGTTTCTTAAACCTGCCACCATAGCCAGCCCAGGAAAACCACCATCTCTGTTCTTTCTGAAGTTCCCTAAGTTAGCTCCCTCGGTCCTCCCCATGTCAAGCTGGGGGAGGGACAGAGGACGGAGGACAAAGCTCCTATAGGTAATGGCCTGTTGTGCCTCCTTCTCTTTGAAGCAGATGGCAGCCGCGGGGAGCTGGCGCAGCCCACCCTCACGATCCAGACTCACCCCTACCGAGCCTGCGACCCCGTGGAAATGAGCTATCCCCGAGACCAGTTCCAGCCCGCCATCCGGGTAGCTGACCTGCTCCAGCACATCACCCAGATGAAGAGGGGCCAGGGCTACGGGTTCAAGGAGGAGTATGAGGTAAGAGACCACCCTGCAGGAAACTCCCTGGTGGGTGCAGAAGCCTCCTGGTTGCTACTCTTGCTACTCAAAGTATGGTCCCTGGTCCAGCAGCATCGGCAGCCCCCGGCAGTGTGTCAGAAATACACTGTCTCAGTCCCCACACAGATCTGCTGCGTCAGTTTGGAGTCACACCTTCCTTCAATAGGAAGAGAGAATGACTTGAGCCCCCGTCCTACACGCTGAAGAAAAGCCAGCAGGCGGCCCCTGCCTCCAGTGGTTTCTGGGAGGTCTGCTTGCTCCTGGTCTCCTCTTGCCTCATGGTCAGTTCCGTTGTGTCTTCAACACCCCCCAGTCTGCCTCATCTGGTGACCGCCGACCCCCTTTCCCTGTTCCTCCTCTGCGTCCTTGCCTTGGACATCCCTTGCCTTGCTCCCCAGCCTGTCTCTGTTGCCAGGGACTTGTGAGTAGCAATTGTTACTGAGGTTTGTGAAATCACAGGATTGCAGTACAGGAAGCACCTGAATACAAGTCCTTCCGAGGTTCTGGTCACCTGACAGGTCTCTATCCACTTCCTTCCCCAGAGTCCTTTGTAGAGTCCTCAAAATTTCCTCTTTTTTCCTTTTTTTCTAGCAGCCGAAAGAGGGCTCCCACGCTCCCTTTACCCCTTTCTGCGGAGCAATTCAGCTTTCTCTGTCTCACTCCTTTTGCCTCACCCCCTGCCCATTAGGCCTCACCTTCTGCAAACAGAAAGCAGAATGAGAAAAGGGGAAACTCATTAAGATGCTTTCTTGCCCCAAAGAGCATCTCACTCCCCTGGAGGAATTGTGCACCCTTCCCGTGCCAGTCAGAACCCAGCTGCAAGCAGCTTTGGAAAGAGCATCTCTTTCTCCTCTTTTCCTCTCTCTCCCTCTCCTCCTTCTTTTCCAGAACATCTTTTGAGCATTTACTGCATGCCAAGCTCTGGGTTATTTGCACTAGGTTTTCTTGTGGTGGTGGTGTTTTTTCTCTTTCACATGCAGCATGTGGCCCAAATATGCTAGGTTCAGTTTCAGCGTGTGCCATGAAAATGCGTTGACTCAGATGCTACACATTTGGAATTCTTGGTACTGAGGACTAAGTTTAACTCTCAGACTGTATTCTGAGAAAGAGCTTACACAGCAGTGTTTCAGAAGCTGTGTGAGGTCATGAAATTGTGCCAAACGATGGGGGAGGGGTCCAGACCCCAATGCAACAAGCTGTGTGGCCTCTCGTTTTGCAATCTGACTTTTAAAAGTCTTTATTAGTAGAATGAAGAGTTTGGATACGGTGATTACTAAGAGCCTGTCTGGTCCTAAAACTTTATGAGAATGTAAAAATGGCAGCAAGGGGAACGTTTGACACATTTATGAGAACAAAAACGTTTATGTCAATGAATGTAAGTAATTACCAGCTCAGGAGAACTAGCAGTTAATTTCAAATATGGTCTAAGTAAAATAGCATTTTTCACATATTCGATCTATAAATTTGGGGAGGATATTGGGATAAGAATTGCAGGAGATAGTCCCATCACTTCGCCTCCCTGGGCCTTATTTCCTAGGAGGTTGCTTGAATGTTCTTGGTCTCAGGGGGCTGTGGGGTACAGCAGCTGGAAGCAGGACCTCAGTCCTTATCTGCTTTGAAAAAAGAGTTCAGCAGAGAGACAAAGATTGTGAAGCAGGTAAAGCATTTATTAGAAGTGACATACATGCGGAAGAATCCACAGGTGGACTCGGGGTGATTTTCGCCCAAGAGGAGTGGCTTAGCTCTCTTATGTGCGGGCAGTTTTACAGGTCCCCTCAGCCAGTTATCTTGCTCATGTCCATATTTGGTCTGACTCAGGGCCCTCTCCAATGTGCGTGCACATCTTTCAGCCAAGATGAATTTTCTAATGGGAGGTTGGCAGGACATATTATGGGCTGGCACCCCCCTCTTTCCTTTTTGACCCCGGAGGATCTCTTCTGCTCACATGTGGTCTGAGCTGTCTCCTTGACCACAAGAACGAGAGAAACTGTGATCAGCTTATCTTTTCTTCAAGCAGGGCTCCGTTGTTTTCTCTTGCTCTGAAGCGTCAGGGGGAGACTGTTTGAGCTACTCAGCCTGGGGCCCATCTATCTCCTGCCTCAATCCCAAGCCCTGAAAGTATATGTGATGGGGAAGGGGACAATCGAATGCACTTACACTCACTTGTGTAGATCTGTCTGCTGGGCGAATGTCAGGAGAGGGTGTGTTGTTTATAAAGTCATAGTCAGTATCATGAAGGTTGAAGAAGTCATCAGTCATAATTTTTAATCTGTTTTAAATTTTCAAATAGCATTAAGGGATCAGTCTGTGTGACTTATCAGAAAGGGGGCCAAGTAGCAAAGCCTGAGAAACACTCTTCTAAGAACTTGCAATCTAAAATTTGAAAACAGAAATACAAATATATTTGACAATCTTAGCACATTGATACCCAGAATGATGTTACTTTTAAAAGCATCCATCCCTGTGTGGTGGGATTTGGGTTGATATTTTTTTTCTTTGTGTGTTTTGTGTGTGTGCTTTTTTATATTTTCCAAACTTTCTTGCATGGAAATTAACTGCTTTTATAGTGAAAGGGAAAACAATACATGTTGTTCCATCATTTGGACTTCAACCAGAAATAGCATTAAGTAGACCAGACTTGCCCTCAATCATTTCAAATTATATTAATCAGTTAGCTTGAATGCTTAGCTTCTAGTTAACAGTATTTCCTGATTAACTGGAGGTTAATTGGAAAGCATTACTTAACAGAAGTCTTTCCACAGTGTCTTTCCAGTAACAGAGACTGTAGCTGGATGTTGTTTTGATCATCAAGGCTCCTGTGATGTCTGGAAGCTTCAGACTGAGCAAAGAATCACAAATCTACCTGAAGACCATTTCCTGCTGTAGATAGAAGATTCCCGGGTCTCCAGGCCTACTCTCAAAGCCACACACTGTGTGCTCTGCTTGTTGCCTGTCACTCCCCTACACTGCTCAGTTTTTTCATACAAATGAGTGGATTTGACAAGTTGACATATAAGAGACCTCTCAGCTGTAGCAAGCTGTGTCTTATAAAATTCAATTAAGTTTTTCAGTCACTTACAAATTTGTTCATTAAATACTTACTGAGTATTTACTATTCCCAAGAACTGTTCTAGATATTTGGGATACGCCAGAGAACAAAAATGGACAAAGATCCTTGTCCTTGTGAAACTTGTGTTCTAGCAGAGGAACCTCAAAATAAACAATAGACTTAAAAATAAGGTTATTATTTAAAATAACTTACTTATTGTAATGTGTTAGTAAATAATATAGTACTGACATTGACATTGAAGTCGCTCAGTCGTGTCCGACTCTTTGCAACCCCATGGACTGTAGCCTACCAGGCTCCTCCATCCATGGAATTTTCCAGGCAAGAGTACTGGAGTGGGTTGCCATTTCCTTCTCCAGGAGATCTTCCCGACCCAGGGATCGAACCCAGGTCTCCTGTATTGTAGGCAGATGCTTTACCATCTGAGCCACCAGGGAATTAAAATTATATAGTATGGTAGACAGTAAAAGCATACTGTGCTACAAACAACCCCAGATCTTAGTGACGTAAAACAACCAGTTTATCATGCATGTTGATTCAGTGGATCAGGAATTTGGACAGGATGCAGCAGGGATAGTCTGTCTCTATGCCGTGATCTGAAGCCTTGACTTGGAAGGCTCTATGGCTCTAAGTGATCTGGAAGTGTCTTCACTCACATGGCTACCCACTGATGTAGGCTGTCATCTGGGATCTCAGCTGGGATAGCCAGCTGGAACACCTACACTCAGGTAGCCTGTCTTCTTCACAGCTTGCTTGCCTCAAGATCCTTGAACTTCTTCCGCAGTGGTGCAGGGCTCCATTGGTGAATTTGCTGGCTAACAAAGTGGCACGTGCATCACCCCTTGTGACCTACACTTGGACAAGCAAGCAATAACTGCCTACATTCTACAGAAGAGGAATTAGACTCTATCCTTTTTTTTTTAATGTACCTTATTACTATTTACTTGGCTGCACCAGGTCTTTGCTGTGGCACATGGGCTCTTCAGCTTTCTTTGTGGCATGTGGGGTCTTTTAGTTGCACATGGGGTCTTGTGCAACTTATTTTGTTGCACATGGGATCTTGGTGCCCTGACCAGGGATCAAGCCCAGGCTGCCTGCATTGGGAGTGCAGAATCTTAGCCACTTGGACACTTAGCCACCAGGGAAGTCCCTAGACTCCATCTCTTGTTGAAGGGAGGGGCAGCGGCAAGATTCTAAAAGGTAATACAAAACAGGAGCAAAAGGAAAATATAATCTGTGACTTATACAATCTTCCACAAGTAAGTACCACGGGAAGTGAAAGAGTATAAGGAAGGGAGAGAGTATATTCCAGGAACATGAAGTGAAGGAGGTTCCAGTGCTAAACAGACTGAAAGGGCCATCTTTAATTATGAGATGTGAGTAGAGACTTTGTGAAAAATACCCAGAGAAGAGAGTCCGGATCAAGGGAGTAATACATCTGGCATGCACACAGAGGTCATGGAGGGGGCAGAGTGAGCATGGAGGAAAAGTAATAGAGGGTTTAGTTGGAAAAATAAAGGGGGCCTGACCATATAGCACCTTATAAGCCATTAGAAGGATTTTAGGCTTTTACTCTGAATGGGACATAAATCCACTGCAGAGCTTTAAGAAAACAAGTGATAATTTCCTGACATTTTGAAAGACTGCTTCCAGCTACTATGTGGAGAATGGAAACAAAGGAAGGAAAGTGTAAAAGTCGGGAAGCCAGTTAGGCCACTACAGCAGCTCGTGGAGAGATGGTGGTGGCTCACCCGGAGCGTGGCAGCAGGGGTGGGAGAAGGGGTTGGACTATGAATGTATTTTAAGAGCCAACAGAATTTCCTAGCACATTACACATGGCAACTGAGAGAAACAGAGGAATCAAGGGTCACTCCAGGGCTGCTATCTCACACACTGGAAGGATAGAGTTGCCACAGTGGAAATGGGAACCTGCAGGAACAGTGAGGATAAGGAAGGAATGGGGAGTTCCATTTTGGACTAAGCTATCCAATAGATATCCTAGTGGAGGGGGAAGGTAGGTAGCTGGATATATGAGACTGGGAATTTGGGAAAGAAGCCTGGACTTAGGAGAAAATCTGGGGAATAATTGACATAGAGATGATTCGTGGCTGTTCAAAGTCAGCGAGTATAGACAGAGATGAGGACCAAGGACTCAGTCTCGCAGAATTTCAACTGTAAGATGTTAAAGCTCTTTTCCTGGACCAGGCATTGTACTGGTCTCTGGGAACTGAGGAGACAAGATAGAGTCTTTGCCTTATGGGGAAAGTGAAAGTCGTTCAGTCATTTCCGACTCTTTGCAACCCCATGGACTACACAATCCATGAAATTCTCCAGGCCAGAACACTGGAGTGGGTAGCCTTTCCCTTTGCTAGGGGATCTTCCCAACCCAGGGATCGAACCCAGGTCTCCTCCACTGCAGGCAGATTCTTTACCACCTGAGCCACAAGGGAAGCCCAAGAATACTGGAGTGGGTAGCCTATCCCTTCTCCAGCAGATCTCGACCCAGGAATCAAACTGGAGTCTCCTGCATTGCAGGCAGATTCTTTACCAACTGAGCTCATAGAGCTTATTCTTAGAGATGGACATATAAACTGACTAGTTCACTGTTTAGTAAAATGTCACAACAGAGGCATCCTCAGAGCACTATCCAGTCCCATCAATTCATGGAAAATAGATGGGGAAACAATGAACGTAGTGACAGACTTTATTTTCTTGGGCTCCAAAATCACTGCAGATGGTGACCACAGCCATGAAATTAAAGGACTCTTGCTCCTTGGAAGAAAAGCTATGACAAGCCTAGACAACATATTAAAAAGCCAGAGACATTTCTTAATTGAAAAAGGTCTGTCTAGTCAAAGCTATGGTTTTTCCAGTGGTCATGTATGTATGTGAGAGTTGGACCATAAAGAAAGCTGAGCACCAAAGAATTGATGCTTTTGAACTGTGGTGTTGGAGAAGACTCTTGAGAGTCCCTTGGACTGCGAGGAGATCAAACCAGTCAGTCCAAAAGGAAATCAGTCCTGAATATTCACTGAAAGGACTGATGCTAAAGCTGCAGCTTCAATACTTTGGCCACCTGATGTAAAGAACTGACTCACTGGAAAAGACCCTGATGCTGGGAAAGACTGAAGGCAGGAGGAGAAGGGGATGACAGAGCATGAGATAGTTGGATGGCCTCACCAACTCGATGAACATGAGTTTGAGCAACCTCACAAAGAGTCACAAAGAGTAGGACATGACTGAGTGACTGAACTGAACGAAGTGCTATCAGAACCCGTGGAGGTGGCATGCACTGAGCCTAGCCTGAGAGGTTGGATGGCCAGTGGCTTTCTGGAAGACATGAAGTCTAAGTCAAAGCTGAAGAACTAGGAGGGAGCACAGAAGGAGATGAGACTGAAATTGTTAAGCAGGCATGGGGTTGGGGCAAGGGGGTCTTGTCAAGCTGAGGAGTTTGAATTTTACTCCAGGAGTAATGGGGAGCTACTGAAAAAAGCTGGATTTTTTAAGCTGAATTCACATTTTAGATGCAACTCTTTGTCATAGGCCAGAGCATGGAAATCAGAGACAGGTAGGCAGCTGGAACAGTAATTCAAGGAAAGTACGAAGTTGCCTGAACCAGGAGACTGGGCCCTGAACCCAGATAAGCCCACACACATTCTTTCACATAGAGCCATAAAATCGTCTTGTTCTCTTGAGCATGTAAACTTGAATATATATTTTAAGTTCAGTGACTTGAAATAATGCATGAATGGTCCTGAACTGAGAGTCAGAATGCCTAGGCTCAAGTCCTGTCTCTTTCATTAAGTATCTGGGTGACCTCGGGCCAGTTACTTCTCCTCTCTGGGCCTCCCTTTTTATATTTATGCAATGAGAGTGAAGGCACTGGTCAAAGGGATCCAAAGAGTGTTCTGTCCGTGCAGGGCTGGGAGTCTCAGTAGGAACCAGTTGTCCAGGCCAGATGGCTCCTCCATCCTACCCGTATCTCCACTAGACTTCACTCTCTGGGGCTCCCACCCTGCTAGTTACGTCTCAAGCCTTAGCTACCATGACTGACCACTTCCCATACAGATCTGAGTCTTAGAAGAAGCTTCCAGTGTTGACTGCATGTTAGAATTACCCAGGGAAGTTTTAAGAACACAACACCCAGGCCATCTTTCAGACTAATTACATCAGAATCTCTGAAAGTAGGATCCAGGGATCAATGTTTTCTAAGCTCTCCAGATGACTCTAATGTACTTTCAAGGTAGAGTCGCTGGTCTCAGGAGACCCATGGAGTCCCCAGCCCTTGCCTTGCTTGTGCCCACAGACCCCGCCATCGCTTCGAGAACTGACTGCTGGTGGCATCCGCTGCCTATGGAAGCATGTGGTGATCCCTCCAATCTAGCCTACGGTTGGAACACAGCCACATTAAGGTCAGGGGGCTTCTGCACATGATCTTGGATCTCAGAGTCTTCCTTCCTCCCCTTCCTATCACCCCCAGCCCCAATTCCCCCAACTTCCCCCAGTTATAAACCAGAAACCCTAAGCATACCATCAAATGTTAATAGATGTTGACTGGAGAGTTAGGTTTTGTCTGTGAGCCCTAGAACCCCAGCCACCATTAGGGTCAGCTGAATATCAAGTTTGGGAAGGATGCAGGGCAAGATGAGGTGACTTGTGATGGAGAGAAGGAAGAGAATTGTGTTAATCCCAGTCCAGTGCAGGCAGCCTGTTGTCATAATGAATAGAACAAGCCCAGTAGGGAAACCAGAAGGTATCTGGTTATTACAGCTCCATTAAGACTATTTAAGGCAACAAGGAACAGCTGTGAGGCATATGATACAGCCTAATGAAGAGCAAACATTTGTTCATCTTCCAGCTCTGGGCAAACACGCTGTGTGCATGGCTTGTGTGGGGTGAAGCCAGTGGCCAGTGTTGCCATCTTTGTTCGTCGTCTGTGGGTGGTTTTGGGTGGGCAGCTTTGATGGAGGGTAACCATGGAGATGGATGCTTCAAATCACCCGCAGGTACCCTCTGCTCTGCTCAGAGCCACCCAAGCAGAGACAGAGCCAACCTTCTGCTTCTACAACTTTTTTTTTTTCCTCCCTTCACTTGGTAAGAGAGTCACAAAACATCCCACTGTAGGTAACCGCTGGGTTCTGGTCCAGCTCTTCAATTTGCAAATGAGTGATTCTTGGGTAAGGACACAGGGAATTAGTGGCAGAATCCCAAATCATGGAAGGGAACACCGTGCTTGTTCTCCAGCTCTGGAAACTCATAATGACCAAAACAGAAAGACCTGATTCCACCTGCTTATTTCAGTCCACGTTCCATGGATTAAAATAAGGAGGAAGTGGGCCATTTCCAGAGGTGTCCCAAACACATCATGTGGTTTCAGACTTGTAAGTTTTCCCTATTAAGAAAGGGCTCATGTGCAAGAGACTATTAACTGAAACTTTTCCTTGAGCTTATTTTTATTTTTCCGTTTGGTATTCTATTTACAACATAGCAAACAGATATTTTCTATTTAATTGGAACCCTCCCCAATCAAAGGAGCAATTTTGAGGTGCTACCATAGAAAACTATCTCAACTGAGAATCAAGATCTGGTTCTCAATTTGCCCCTGACACGATGGGTAGACTTGTGTGAGACTCTTCCATCTCTGGGCCCATTTTTCATCTTCTGTGAAATGTTTGATTACATATCATGGACTCCTGAAGCCTGATGATATATGCTTATGCTTCATTTGGCCAGAAACATTTATTGAGTACCTACTGAGTACCTTATACTGAATAGAGTACTAGGCATAGTTAGAAAGATAAAAACAGTGAAGACCCTACTTTAAAGGAAGCACATGGTCTTACCAGGCCATGTAACTATATAAAAGAACTCTAGTTAGCATGCTTTGAGAAAGGGCAGTCCAGGGTGAAAGCAGGTTTTGTTGTTTAGTTTTGCTTTTTGTCAGTTATTACTTCAAGAGCAATCAGAAATTTTCTAAAAGCTGAGACACTGAGTTGAGGACAAGTAGAAGGCTGGGTTGGGAAAAAGCATGTGTGACAGAGCAAACCACACATTGAGGGGGCTCAGAAGCATAAAGGGATTGAAATATTGCAAGTCACGTCTTACATGGGAAACAAAGATTCCTGTCTAGAAAGTGAGAAAACTCAAAATGAAACTAGTTGGGGAGAAATACAGGAAGTTATCACAGTTTTCCTGAACAGAATTAAAAAAAAAAAAAATTAACTAACATGGCCTTTGCCAGTCCACCCCTTTATTCTAGCTGACCTCAAGTTTAGGGGAAAACTGTTGACCCAAAGACCCTCTCCCAGAAGCTCACATGTGAAAATGGAGAAAATGTGTGGACAGGGCCAACAGGTTATAGCTTGGGGTGGGATGCAGGGGTCTCCCAGATCACAGACTCAGGGATGGGAGGAATAGAGGTATCCTAGAATGAGCTTTCCCAGCAAACCATAGGCCTCTTGGAGTAAAGCCAGCACCTTGCTCTTCTCTATTCTCTGAAACATCTGGAAAATAGTATAGTAATATCAAATATTAATGTAATTGATTTGCAAAGTACTGGTGAAAACAATTTATGGATAAGAATAGTTCCATCCAGGACTTCCCTGGTTGTCCAGTGGTTAAGCATCTGCCTGCCAGTGGAGGCGACACAAGTTCCATTCCTGATCCAGGAGGATCCCATACACCACGAGGCAGCTAAGCCTGGGCACTGAACTGCTGAGCCCATGCTCTAGAGCCCACGTGCTGCACCTGCCGAGCTCGCGCACCTAGACCCCATGCTCAGCCACGCAAGAAGCCCAAGACGGCTGGATGGCATCATCGACTCAACAGACATGAGCTTGAATAAACTCCAGGAGTTAGTGATAGTCAGGGAGGCCTGGTGTGCTGCAGTCCATGGGGTCACAAAGAGTCAGACACAGCTGAGCAACTGGACTGAGCTGGACTAGACACCAAACGTAAAGAGTAGACCTCACTCGCCTCAGCTAGAGGTACCCAGCATGCAGCAACAGAGACCAGCACAGCGGCCCCCCAAACAAATTATTTTTTTAAGAAAAGAATAGTTCCATTTAGAAAGTTAAAAGGCAGTATTTCTTAAAGAAACCGACACAGAAAGACCCTTATATCCATGGGCTATCTCTGCAGGTGTGTAGAGTGTCTTTAGGGTCAGCCTTCCCCAGGAATTTGCTGTTTCCATCTACCTTTCTGCCCAAAGCAGTGGTCCTTTTTTATTTATATGTTTATTTGTTTGTGTGTGTCTTTGCTGGGCCTTCCTTGCTACGTGGGCTTTGCTCTAGTTGTAGAGAGCAGGGGCTCCACTTCATTGTCATGCAGAGGCTCTTATTGCTGTGGCTTCTTTTGCTTCAGAACCCAGGCTCTAGGGTACCTGGGCTTCAGCTGTTTTGGTTTCCAGGTTCTAGAGCACAGGCTCAGTAATTGTGGTACACAAGCTTAGTTTCCCTATGGCGTATGTGATCTTCCCAGACCAGGAATCAAACCCATGTCTCCTGCACTGGCAGGCAGATTCTTTATGACCAAGCCACCAGGGAAGTCCCTCAGACAGTGGCTCTTAACTGTGCGGTGTCAGAACCACCTGGAGTTAGTAAAGAACACTGAGACGCTGGTTCACTGATGCAGGACAGGGTGCAGGCCTCTGCATTCTACCAAATTCTCTGGACTATCTGGATCCCTACCAAAGTGTGAGAACCACTGTCCTAAAATTTGTCATTTAAAGGAAATCGTGTCGCTTTTAAAATGGGGCCTTTTAAAGAGAGCTCTGTGACTCTCTATGCAGACACACGTTCAACTATTCTGCTTGTTCCAAGCTTCTGTCACAGACAAATACCCCCATCTTGCTGCCATCTGATTTTCAACTCAGCATCTCCTGCCGAACTCATAAATTACCGTCTACTTAGTGACACAGCACAAAATAATATTTGCTCTCCGGATGCCGCTCTGAGCAGACGTCATTAGTCATCCTCCCCTGCCTTCTCTGTCCACATTTATAATCTCTGAGGTGTGCTCTTTTCAGCAGAGGAGGAGGCATTTGCTGAAAGCATGGCCTCTGTCAGGGCCACTGCCAACTCAAAGAGCACCCTAGAGTGAAATAGCAAAAACTACACCTGTCTCAAGATACTTGACTTTATCACCTTCTGGAAAATGTTCATAATATGTACAGAAATCTCTCGTGCCTGCCAGATGCATAGTGTTCACTTAGGTGTGATGCTTTTGAGTTATGTGCAACCTGTACAACCATCCGTGGCATCTCTTGAATTCAGCTAACCATGGTCTTCAGTAAACTTGGGCATTGGACCACAGTTGAGACCAGACCTTAGGCTTCCAGTGACCGATGAAACTTCTCACTGCCTGAATATGTGTCTTGCCTGTACCTAGGGTGACCAACTTGTCCCAGTTTGTTCAGGGTGGTCCCTGTTTGTTTTTTTTATTTTTACTTTTATTTATTTTTTCCAAACTTTTTATTTTGTGTTGGGGTATGGCCGATTAGCACCATTGTGATAGTTTCAAGTGAACAGCAAAGGGACTCAGCCATCCATGTACGTGTATCCATTCTCCCTCAGATTCCCTTGCCATCCAGGCTGCCACATACACTGAGCAGAGTCCCATGTGCTGTACAGTAGATCCTCACTGGTTATCCATTTTAAATATAGCAGTGTGCACGTGACCTCAGGATAGTCCCGGTTTTAAGCAAAAGTCCTGCATCCTGGAAACCCCTTTCATCTGAGGCAAACCAAGAAGGATGTTCAGGGAGCCCCCTGTCTTTGATCTGGTGACAATAAACTGTATGTTTCTGCTCAGTAGGAAGCAGGAGAATGAATTCTGGGAGTGAGCCCAGGGGGCTAGGCAGCTTGTCCTTGGGGCAGAAGAGTCTGAGCACCAGTCATGTGCCAGCTGCCTGTGAGCACTATCTCTGGTCATCACTAATCATCGTAAAACTCCAGGGGTGTATTTTTTTTTAATTTATTAATACTGCAGTATTTATTGGAGGGATGCAGTGTGTACAGTTCTATGAGTTTAAACGTATGTATGGAGTCCTGTAAACACCCAAACAGTCAGGATACAGAAGAGTTCCATCAGCGAAAGATTCCCGTGCTGCCCCTGTGTAGTCAAGTCCTCCCCTCAGCCCCTCACCTAATGGTTTCATTATTGACTTAATTCTCAGAAAAGTTCATTGAGACTTGGAGTAGTGAAATGATTGGCAGTAAAAATATCCAAACACTCTAGTCCGTCTGCCTTTTGCAAAGCTCTGCCTTTCCCTGTCTCATATGCATGGCAAGAGATATTTTTTTGTTTGACACTATACATGAATGAAAGACCCAGGTAAGATGGCTCCTCCTTGGCGAAGACTGTCCAGCGTCTTCCCTGCACCAGGAGAGTGGAATCATGGGGAGAGTCATGGGAGCTCCTATCCGGGGAAATCCTGGCAGGTGGGCTCATCCTGGAGGAAGCAAACCCTCAGCTGCTTCCTGAGTGTCAGCCAGGAACCGCCTGGTCAGCAGTGCCTGGGCCTGGTTTTGCTGCATCCCAGGCCATATCATATCCAGTTATCTCCAGGGGTACAGCCAGGCTGAAGGGAGTAAGGGGGGCGTCGTAGCTGTAACAGAATCTGCTAAGGTCAGTGGGTGAATAGGTGAGAGAAATGGAACAGGGTGCTCCAGCTGTGGATCGGAGGTGAGCTGCTCCTGGAAGCCCTGTGTCCTGATGTCTCACTGTTGGGGGCCTAACTCAAGGAGGCTTGAGCAGAGTGTCCAAAGAAGGGTGGCAAGTTTCAGAAAAGACTTTCATATTTCAATCGGACCAAACCAATAGGTAGGAAGAGGAATCAGCCAGGCAAGCGTGAGGGCCGATTCTCAGTTCTAACAGGAAACTGAAGTGTGAATGGGGGAGACCAGGGTCGCTTGCAGAGTGCTATGCTTCAGCGGAGTTCGGCAACAGAAGCCGGAGACGTGTGGTCAGGGGATCTGAGCTCCCACCGTCTCCAGAGGACCTCTGCTCTGTGACTGGGAGGGATGGTGGGCGGGTGGGTGGAATGCAACCAAAGAAGAGATGATCTGAGACAGGCAACAGGTGGTAATCTTATTCTGCAGTCTATGAAGCCTGTCAAGAAGGATAAAGGGATGGTTCAAGAGGCAAGTGCTCTTAGCCACTTGGCATGATGCTGGTACTGGTTAGCCTCCCCCAAAAAAAAAGTCCAAAGCATCCCCGTTGACTTAGAATATCTCGTATCTTTGGCCATGGTCCACAAGACCTCAGCTGAGCAACACACCATCCGCAGGACCTGTCACTTACGTTCTCTCAACTCTGGAGAGCCTCCCTTCAAGTTCCAAAGCAAACCAACCTCGTTCCATCTCAGGGCCACTGTACCCACTGTCATTCTGGAACATTCTTCCCCCAGCTCTTGTCATGGCTGGCTTCTGCTTATCATCTATTTTTCAGCTCAACTGTGAGACCTACTGGAGTTGAACAGTTTAGACTTAGGAACTGTGGGACATCTCAGGAAGAGGATGTCAGAAAGGACTTTTAGGACATGGGCTGTGTTAGGTGATGTGGGGCTTTGTTCTACTGGGTACCATCCGGAATCGGTAGGATTGGGTACCTTAGTCAGTCTTATTAGGAGGGGCACAAGCTCGAGGCTAAAGCTGAAATCAGCACGAGAAGCAGCAGTCACTCACAAGAGCCAGGATAGGGGTGGGTTTTGGCTGGGACAATATTCCTGCCTTTGTTTGTTTATGTTAGAACAGGCTTCCTTAGTAGCTCAGATGGTAAAGAATCCACCTGTAGTACTGAAGACCTTGGTGTAATCCTTGAGTCAGGAAGATCCCTTGGAGAAGGGAATGGCTACCCACTCCAGTATTCATGCCTGGAGAATTCCATGGAGAGAGGAGCCTGTTGGGCTACAATCTGTGAGGTCAGAAAGAGTTGGACACAGCTGAGCAACTAAGCCTAACTAGAGAGCGGTCGTGTTTTTGCCTTGCTCCGTCTGGGTCTCAGAGTTGCCTTGTCTGATGTTGGCCTTCAGGGAAATTATGTTCAGCAGGAAAGCACCAAGGTCCATCTGGGAGTGCCCGGCCAGCTCCCAGAAATCAGGGGCTGAACTTTTCCTTCTCAAATATCCCTTTTTCAGAGTCCTGCCCAGTTCAGCAGCCTAACTGGTCCCTTATCCTGAGCCACTGTCTATCCCAGGACTTGGTTTGCTGCCTTTGTGGCACTTGTCATAAGTAAGAATTATCTTGTTTATTGTTTGCACCTTCATGCAACCAGGACAGAAAGCCCAGGAGATCTCGTCTGCTGTGTCCATTTTTATTATTTCTAGGACCTAGCACAGTCCCGGCACTCAGATTGTCACCAGGAAAGAAAGGAAAGAAGAAGGGGTAGAGGGAAGATGAGCTCACCTGATATGTATTCTTGGGCCAGTCATTTCCTGTTTCCAGACTTCACTGTGCTGATCTGAGTCTGCCTTTCAAGAATTCAATGGTTGCTACAGCTCAGACCTCCAGAGCGGCAGGCATCCCCAAATGTACCTTGGAGGACTGAAAAAAACCTGACCGCCTGAGAAAAGCAACACTAGAGGAGTTGGAAGCGTTCCCACACTCAGGGAAAAGTGTAAAAACAGAGCTCAACACTCTCAGGAGGAGTGAGTGAGAAAAGGAAAGTGGAGGTTGATAATGCATGAATATAATGAGATGGCAATTTTGGTTTCAAAAGAATGTGATTAGCTCCTAATGACTGCCACCATTCCCTGGTCAATCTACTGTAACTAGCCACTAATGCAAAAATAATGCCCCTCAGCTGGCTCACTTTGAAGATGGAGAGGAGTCTCCCTTTCATACTTTCACCCCCTCATGTTTTTTCCCTTCCTAAGATTATCCCCTATTAGATTGTAACTCCCTAAAAATGGAAATGGATGTGTGATCAAAGTCTGCAATTTAAGGAGTCATAACCACTCCCTCCTGGACAGCTCCGTGGTGTTTCCTCTCTGCCTTTGTCAACATCATCCCAGCCCCCAGGCCCACCCATTCTCCTCATCCCCCACCAGGGGAACACAGAGGCTCCCAGAGCTGTGCCAGAAGTCTGTGTGGTCTCTACAGAGAAGTGCCACTCAGCACAACTCATCGGGACCATTTAGAGTTTTTCAGAGGAGATCACCACACTGGGTTTATCCTGAAGAGCACGACCTGGATAAGGACTGCCAAACTATGCCATCCAGGGTGGACATGCCTGTGTCCACCCAGGGGTGGACAGGGACAGTCATTAACCTCTGCACTGTTGCAGTGCAGAGGGAGCATGCGAGAGCCCCATGGATCAGGGCAAAGGCAAAGTACATGGAAACAGGGTAAATGAAAAGCCCCAGTGGGTCTATCCAAAAGTGAAGCAAAAAGCTTTTGTGTGTCGTGAGCTCTCCATCACTGAGGGCATCCAAATGGCAGGTGTTAGGGATCATTTTATCAGCTGCCTGGAAGCCCATTGTAGGAA
>SJYC01077819.1:0-18514 GCA_006408675.1 Madoqua kirkii | reverse complement strand
CTATCCAAAATGAAGCAAAAAGTTTTTGTGTGTCGTGAGCTCTCCATCACTGAGGGCATCCAAATGGCAGGTGTTAGGGATCATTTTATCAGCTGCCTGGAAGCCCATTGTAGGAAGGAGCACAGATAACTTATTTTAAAGGTCACCTCTAGTTCTCAGATTCCAGGATCTTTGCCTTCTGTCTGCACAGCATCCACCTCACCCACTATTTTTTTTCATCTATCCATCCATTCATTTATTCAAAGGGGGTGATTCAAGCACATATGAAATACCAAATCAGCCTTGGTTTATGAAGATGCCATCGTGAATAAGATGCTGCCACTTACCTAGAGTAAGTTACCTAGATAAGATATTCAAGTCATCAGATGTAAACAGTCCGTAGAATAACAGAAGTAACTGACTAGCTGGGACGCAGTGGCATGGTGGGAAGGTAAGCGAGGAAGGTTTCACAAAAGAGAAGGTGCTTGAACCAGGTTTGGAAGGATATGTAAGAGTTTTCCCAGGCAGACTCGGGTGGGAGAAAATTTCAAGCAGAGGGAACAGCATGTATCTAGTCAGTCTCGGAAGTTTGTAACACCTGGAATTGTCTGTGGCATTGTGTTTAGTTGCTAATCATTGATATATTGATTTAAGGGTAGCAGTGAGATTGTAGGGGTGAAATCATTAAGGACCTTGTATTGAAGAGTTTGGAATTTATCCTGAAGACAGTGATGGGGGAATAACTGGGTCCTATCCACAGTTTAGGAAGATTTCTCTGACTATACAAGAGAGTGGACTGGAAGAGGCAACACCAAGGCCAGAGGAGGCTTGTGGGAAAGTGTTTGTCCAGGTAAATTCACTATTTGCAAGGATCGTGACCGCACATTAGAATCACTCAGGGAGTTTGAAATACTGCTGACATCTGTGTCCCTTAGACGCTGATTTGGTGGTCTGGGGTAGGGCCACAGCTTTGGGAGTTTTAAAGCTTCCACAGACAATTCCAGTGTTCAGCCATGACGAGACCTTAAGCCAAGTGTAACCTGAGCCCTGGCAATAGAGTATGAAGACATGCACAGGGTGCTCTTCTTGGTTTCATACCATGTTGGGCGGATGTAATTAATTAGATAAACGTCAGGAAGTCCATTGCTATGACTGAGACCAACACACACCACCCTTACAAAGACCTGGGAATATAGAGGCCTGGCAAGTTGCCTGAAAGAGCTGGGATGAGAGGATAAGGCCAAGGGCTGGAATCTGGCTTCTGAGAGTTCCATGCAAAAGCAGGAACCATTTGCGTTCCACAGATGGCCTGTGCTGGCGATGACAGGGATGCAGTGTGATGGTCAGTTACAGTGAGGAGTAAGCAGAGGATGAAGAGGAGGAGAAGGAGACGCAAGTCCTCCACTGCAGAATGAGCACTCTCTTATCTCCCTAGCGCTTTTTTCACACACAGATTTAGCGCAGAGCCTCGCGCCTGTTTGCTTCTCTAGGGTACAAGTCGAAGGGTTTCTGACACCCGGAGAACTACATTCTGATCAAGTAATAGCTGGGAAGGTGCCCTGTTATCCCAGTCTAAAGCCCTGGGCAAAACTAAGTTGGAGAACATGGCTTAGCCCAGGCAAGCACCTCTCACCCCATCTCCATTCACTCTGGAATGGCTTGGTAACAGAATGGACACCCATTCTATCCACCCAACCACCGCCTAGCTGAGGAACATGATCATGCTTCTAGAATAAAGCTCAGTAAACTGCGGCCACAGGCTGAATCCGGCCCAGCACTTGTGTTTGTAAATCAGGCTTTAGTGGAACACAGCCACGCCCGTATGTTTGCACTGTGTCTCTGTGACTGTGCTCACTTTCATTCCACAACACCGGAGTTGAGTTTGAGTCGTTGGAACAGACTCCCTGACTTACCAGTCCCATACCGCCTGTTATCTGACCCACTACAGAAAATCTTGCCAACTCCTGCTCTACGAAAAGACTCACCTAGGCTGGCTTGAAATAGACATAGGAGACTGGAAGCAGAAAAGGGCATCCTGAGTAGTCTGGGCTTGGAAGAGATAGTGGTCCTGCCTGCTGTAAAACACCGTCTGCCGAATGGCTGAGTTTCTGACCAATCGGCTCACAGACTCCTCCCTGCTCGGAATGTAGACCCTGCAAGAAATAGGCGGGCACAGTCAGTGCTGGGCCATTCAGGCGCTGGGAGCTCCTCTGCCTGCCCTGCGGACAGGGAGCTGTGTGGCCTGAGAGGTGAGAAGTCCAGTCTCAGAAGCAGTGCGAGGCCAACCCAGCGGGACAGCTACCTTGTCCTTCCAGAGGCAGAAGGGCAGTAATCAAGAGGTGGTCTGACATTCACGCTTCTGAAGCTGCTCCCTCTCCCTGAAACGCCCCTCTTTCTTCTCTGTGAAATAAATGGCTGCTCCCTCAGTGTTTCCATGATTCTTGGCTGGTAACTCTGTTAAATCACGTCACACGATTCTTTGCTTGTCTGTCTTCTCTCCCTCTCTTCCTCTTTTTAACTAATTACTGCATTTATTTTTGCTTGCACTGGGTCTTCATTGCTGCGTGAGGGTTTCTCTAGTTGTGGCAGAGCAGGGGCTACTTTCTGGCTGTGATGCACGAGCTCCTCATTGCCGTGGCATCTCTTGGTACAGGGCACACGCTCTAGAGCACAGGCTCAGTAGTTGGTATACAGGCTTAGTTGCCCTGTGGCATGTGGAATCTTCCCAGACCAGGGATGAAATCCATGTCCCTTACGTTGGCCAGGAGATTCTTAACCACTGGGCCACCAGGGATGGCCCTATTTTCTCTAAAAGCGATGAGTCTCATGTCTTCCTTCCTTCTCACTCTGACCTTCTGTATCCAACTTCCTAGTCAGCATCTCAGCTTGGATGTTGACTAATCATCTCAAACTTGGCTGCTGCTGCCCCTGTTCTTATTCTGAACATGTTCAGAGGCAAGGGCTAGGCATGATTCTAAGTACTTTATATACCCAGAACACAACACTTAATTCCTGCTTCCCCAAACCCATTTTTCCCCCATCTGTTTCTTCTCCATTTCAGTAAAAATGTGACTCTCCACTCCGTTCTGCCAACCCAAGCTGTAAGCCAGGCTTCACCTGTCTCTCTCCATCATTACCCATGTCTGAAGTCACCGTGTTGGTGCCCTGCCTGCCTCCCTTCCCCTCACTGGTCCCATGTATGCCTATCTAGTGCCCGCCTCCTATGTCTTTTTACCTAAGGACTTCCTCAAGACAAAAAGCATGTTCACACCTAGCCTACTGAGCACGACAGAAGTGCCGAGGGATTTCCTAAGAGCCAACCTCAACCCCGACTTACGGGAACCAGTGGGTGAACACTCCAACCTCCTCCTCCCTCTGGGAGGACAACTCTGAGGCATGAGATGGGCCCAGGAGATTAAGCCCAGTTGCGGTGGTTACTTGTTCATGGATCTACCCTCTATTGACTTTCTTCCCTCAATTATCTGACTCTTCCCCCAGCCGCCCCACTGTGTTCCTTAGGCTTACCTCCCAAATAAATCTCATACTAGAATCCTTGTTTCTGAGTGTGCCTCTGGTGGGGGGACCAAAACCTACAATATCCAACTGAATATCCTAAAATTAATCCCTCTCACTGCATCCACTGCTCATCACTTTGGTCCAGGGTACCATCATCTCTTGCCTGCACTATTGTAAAACCTTCCTAACTGATCTCCCTGGTTCCTCCCTGGGCCTCCTAGAGTCTGCATTCCATACACGAGCCAGAATATGCTTTATAAAACAGATAGCAGATCAGCTAACTGCCCTGCTCAAAACCCTCCAATGGTTTCTCATCACACCCAGAATAACACTCAGCTCGTCACCAGCGACCACGGTGCCTCACAGAGCCTGAACTCCTCCCGCCTCTCCAGACGGCTTTCGTCACCGCTTTCTCCACCTCATCCTTGACTGCGGTTCCCACCTTGGAATCCGCTGTTCTCTCTGCCTGGACCACTCCCCGCTTCTCTTGTCATGACTGCCTTTTTCATATCAGGAAGGAATTAGTTTAAATGTCACCTTCTCAGAGAAGCCATTCCAGACTGTGCAATCTGAAAAAATTCTCATTCCCCCATCACTGAACCTCACCCTGCTTTATTTTCTTCATAGCAGCTCTATTTAAAATTATATATGTTTTCTTATTCCTTTGCTATGTCTCCCAATCAACTGGAAGCTCAAAAGAGGCTCTGTCTATTTCTTTATATTCTGAGTACCTAGAATAGCGCCCAACACATATTAGGGATTCAGATACTCATCAAGTGAATGAATAAGTAAATGACTCTCCTTCTGGACCAGGTTTGATCTCATCTCACACACAAAAGATATCAATAACATTTGAGTCAGTGAACAAGTGAATGAGTCAGAGGGGCCAAGTCTGTGTTTTTCCCCAAGCCCCATCCAAGAACATACAGGCTTTTACACTGCATGACCCATCACAGCGGGTCTCCCCACTGGCTCACCTATCCCCAGATAAGGCTCCTACCTCAAGCCATTCTAATCACTCTGTCCTTTCTTTTTAGGCCTTACCAGAGGGACAGACAGCCTCGTGGGACACAGCCAAAGAGGATGAAAACCGCAATAAGAATCGATACGGCAACATTATATCCTGTAGGTGACCTTCTGGGAGGACTGCAGGCTTTGGGGACTTAGACTTAAGGAGGCCATCACTCTTATTTACCTGGAATTTGTTATCAGACAATCCTTAATGTTTCCAACTTTGGGTCCTCATGTTAGGCATGGAGCCCTGGCTCAGACTCCCTGTCATCCCTGGGCTGGATGGCTGATCTCAGCCAGAGGTGCTGGGCAGGGAGCTGGCACCAGGCACAGTGGATTCAGGAAACCTCTCAGGCTTAGGTCTTGTCTAGGGTTACCCACTCAAGAATTCTTCAGGTCAGGGAGGAAGCCCAGACAAGGGTGTTCCTAGCAGGCCCCCACTATGCAGAGTCCCATCATGGCAGCAACGCTGGGTGGAGAGCAAGGTCTACCCATGAGGGATGGGCTGAGAACCCCTCAGTGAGAGATACTGCTACTCCAGGAAGGTAGAGTCCCAAGCAAGGACTGATGCTTAGAAGGAAGCTCTGAGCCTAAGCCTGAGGGTTTGGGAAGCACCAGCTCAGGATTCAGAGGAGCCCAGGGCTACCCCATTCGCACAAGAGGCAGAGCTTAGGGCGTCATGACTCCCTCCAGACCCCACTGCTGCTGGAGACAGAGCTCGGTAGTAACGTGAGTACCTACTGCTCAGGGTCTATGTCGGTGTGGGCGTTGCGTGACACTGAGCCTGCAGGAAGGAAGCTGGTTTTGTGTGGACCTGGGGGAGGCCTGAAAGGACATTGCCTTCTGCTCGGCAATGAGCTCTAGCATCCCTGGAGGCACCCCACCGTAGTGTGTGATTTGATGAGGACAGTGGCACAGAGGAGCTCAAGCCCACAGAGAAGCTGAAGCCCTGAGCTTCTCTCCCAGCGATGGGGCCTTGGGCTGGTTACCTGACCTCTCTAAGCTTCAGTTTTCTTGCCTTTAAAATGAGAAGAATAAAGATAGGATGGTTGGTGGAGGAAAAGGTACATAAAACCCTTGGCACAGTACCTGGCACCATTTCTCCTAGCCATAGAGTTACTCCCGCAGCATCACTGATGAGCAGTGTGGATACACCAGCCCTTCTTATCGTAAGCAAAATGCACTGAATACCCACATGGGGATGTGGAATGAGCTGGGTTAGGGCAGGGAGGCATGATCAGATGTCCGTTTTGGAAAGATCACCAGGGCAGCACTTAGGGAGGGTGCGTGAGACTGGGGGAGGCTGGAGGCAGAGAGACCAGTGAGGAGGCTACTGCAGCAGTCCTAGCAAGGGACAGTGAGGCCTTAACGTGGGCAGTGACAGTACTTGGATGGGACCCTGCTTGATATTCAGTGCTGGGAGGAGAGGAAGAGACAGGTATGATCAGTGCTATCCACAGCCTTCTACACAACAGAATACAAAATGCGGAGCATATACTGTGATTAGAACCGGAGTCTACAGCAGCCCCTCTCCTCTGCAGCCAGCCTGGACCTTCTGACATCTCATCATCTGGGTAACAACCATCCCTTGGTCTCCATTCTCAGAGTAACCCAGTTCAGCCAAAAAAAAAAAAAAATCCTGAATAACAAGTTATTTCTAGTACAGTTCAGTGTTTTGTTTTCTTTGACTGTCTAGACATTGCCTAAGAAAAAGCTTGGAGGAAGAAAGCATAAGATACAGGCAGCTTGTGAAGGAAGAAAGAGGCAGAAGCTTTAGCTTAGCTGTTTCCTGTGCTGATTCAGAAATCGAGTGTGAATGGGAGAACTAATCAGAAAAGCATTTATAATTTGTCTCTTGGAAGAGAGTAAGGCAGACAGCAAGATTTCCTGCAAATGAAGTGTTGGAAAGAGACGTTCAAGTGCTCAGGAAATGTGCGTTAAGACCTAAGATGTGTGGTTCTCCTCCGAGCCAGGCCCTCTGCTGCCAGGGAGCTCATATTCTGGGCCCCGGTTCTGCTGGCTCTGACCATTCTATGCTCTAGATCCATGCATACTGTGCCTTAAAATATTTGGTCATTTGTCCATTCCTCCTTCCAGATGGTGAGCTGAGATGGAATCCACTAAATCACAGGCTCAAGACTTTGTATGCTCAATCTCAGCCTCAGTCTTCTCTCTGTAAAATGGGTAGAATGATGAAATGTTATAGTGGAAAATAATGATAGAAAAAATGAATGACTAGAGCACAGTAAAGAGACCCTGCCTCCCTGAGAGACAAGGGTATCCAGATTAGGCCTGGTTTGTGGTCCAGCGCCTCAGGGGCCAAGGATGGGAAGTTTTGTATCTTTCTGGACCTCCCGGTGCTCACTCTCTGTGCGAAGCATGCTTGCCCAAGCCATCATCTGCTCTGATTTGGCCTCGGCCTTCCTTCTTCCTGGTGGTTCCACATCTACTTTGGCCCCCGACTTTATGCCTATCTCTAACAGAAGCCAGAGGGACCTCCTAGAAATATGAGTCAGATCATGTCCTTGTCCTACAGAAAACCCTTCAGATGGCTCCCTTCGGTACTGAGCCCTGCTTATGCGAAGGCCTCAGCCCTCTCTCCGTCTCATTTCTCACTCCCACTGTGGTGTCCTCTCCACCGCAGTCTCCTCGGTTAAGCCCCACTGTCCTTTATTCAGTACCTTGACCTTTCCACACTCATCCATGACACGGGGCCTTTGCACATTCTCTTTGCTTTATCAACATGCCCTTCTCGCCTCTGTTTGCTAAGTTCCCCTTATTCTTTAGATCTTCACTTAGGTACCACTTCCTTGGGGAATTCTTCTGACCATTATAATTCAGTCAAAACCTCATTATTCACTCCAAGAACACAATGCATGTCTTCTCCTTAATTCTTCGTGCTGCTGTGACTTGCGAGCACATGGATGGCCGTCTGTTGGCTGCCTGGTCTCCTCATGGGAACAGATGTCCTGGAATAGCAGGGCCAGAGCCATCTTGCTGTGGCTGGCGCTCGGTAGACAGGACTAAATGTTGTAACTCATAGACTCCCTAAAAGACCCTGAAGGGCTTGAGCCATGGGTCTCTCCCTTCTGGCTCCCCCATCCCCTGCTCAAAATAGAGAACACCCAGAAAGGATGGATGGAGGAGGGCTGGATCCGGATGACTCTAGGAGCAGTGATATTCCAGCAAGGAAGACATAATGAGCGTACGTGAAGAGGGTGGAGAGACGGGAGAAGGGAAGGAGAGAGCACACTCATGTCCCCTCCAGGATAAGACAGGATCCCAGGAGCAAGAACAACAGTGAAGGGGATTAAACTCCATGGAAAAGGGATAGAAGATGCTGTCAGCATCCCATTCACACCCACAGCCCCACTGCCTCCTTGTAATGAAGCCATATAACTCATATTCTCTTAGTTGAGACCCCACCTAGTCTCAGGACTTAATGAAGCTCAGGTTCTTGATGTTTCATCACAGAAATAATTCAGTGAGAGAAACTGATAGGTGAAAAAGTGGATTTATTTAGAGAGAAACACACTTCACAGAGTATGGGCCATCTCAGAAGGTGAAAGAAGTATGAAAATATGGTTTGGTTAGTTTTAGTGGGCGGATAATTTCATCGGCCAATGAGTGGGAGGATTATTCCAACTATTTGGGGGAGGTGGCGCAGAGATTTCCAGGAACTGGGCCACCACCACTTTTTGGTCTTTATGGTTGGCCTTGGAACTATCAGGGCACTTGTGGGTGTGTCATTTAGCTTCCTAATGCATTACAGTGAGCATATACTGAGGCTCAGGGTCTAGTGGCTGCTGCTGCTATGTCGCTTCATTCTTGTCCAACTCTGTGCAGCCACCTAGATGGCAGCCCGCCAGGCTCCCCCGTCCCTGGGATTCTCCAGGCAAGAACACTGGAGTGGTTGCCATTCCCTTCTCCAATGCATGAAAGAGAAAAGTGAAAGTGAAGTCGCTCAGTCATGTCCAACTCTTAGTGACCCATGGACTGCAGCCCACCAGGCTCCTCCGTCCATGGGATTTTCCAGGCAAGAGTACTGGAGTGGGGTGCCATTATAGCATATTCAAAAGCACAGACATTATTTTACTGATGAACGTCCATATAGTGAAAGCTGTGGTTTTTCCAGTGGTCATGTATGGATGTGACAGTTGGACCATAAGAAAAGCTGAGCGCCAAAGGATTGATGCTTTTGAACTGTGTTGTTGGAGAAGACTCTTGAGAGTCCCTTGGACTGCAAGGAGATCCAACCAGTCAGCCCTAAAGGAAATCAGTCCTGAATTGGAAGGACTGATGCTAAAGCTAAAGCTCCAATACTTTGGCCACCTGATGCGAAGACATTGGAAAAGACCCTGAGGCTGGGAAAGATTGAAGGCAGGAAGAGAAGGGGACGACAGAGGATGAAACGGTTGGATGGCAACGCTGATTCAACGGACATGAGTTTGAGCAGTCTCTGGGAGTTGGTGATGGACAGGGAGGCCTGGTGTGCTCCTGTCTACGGGATCATAAAGAGTCAGATGTGACTGAGCTGAGTGGAGAGCAGCTCATCTTGGACCTGTTTGGTGCTAATCAGTTTATATTATATCCTCAGGCTATGTTATTCTTTTAAAGGTAGTGCCCTGCCCCTTCCCCTCTAGTTTCAGTAACACCCACTGGCATCTAGGGATGCAACTAGAGTGAGGCGGGCAACATCCAGGATGTGACATTCCAGGGGCTGCTTGCCCTCAGCTGTTGACCCTGCACCTTCCTGACTCTGAGAGCAATCCCCTCTCTAAAGCATATGCCCTGGCACCTCACTGGTTCCCCCATACACACTCGCCCTGTTTGCACCTCTTTGCCTGAGGACTTTCTCCAAAGCTGAGGCAGGATGCTCTGTCCAGGCTCAAGACCATCACTCCTTGGACCACAAAATAGCCCAGCTCCTCACCTCCAACCCTGCTGGGATGTATGGTCTTCACCTTTTTCCAGAGCTTCCATGGGGAGTGGGCTGCAGTTTCTAACAGTAGTAGTAGATTTGGAAACTCACCCTTCCTGGGCTCTCTCTTTTGGCTGTCTCACTCCCACCCCCTACTCCCCCTGGTATCCCCTTCTCTTCCTACGTAAACTGCGTGCACTGGAATTCTCATCTTACATCTACTTTAGGGGAATCCCAAACAGAGACAGAGGAAATTTAGACAGCTAGTGATACCACTTGGAGAAGGTGATGGCACCCCACTCCAGTACTCTTGCCAGGAAAATCCCATGGACGGAGGAGCCTGGTAGGCTGCAGTCCATGGAGTCGCAAAGAGTTGGACATGACTGAGTGATTTCACTTTCACTTTTCACTTTCACACATTGGAGAAGGGAATGGCAACCTACTCCAGTGTTCTTGCCTGCAGAATCCCAGGGACAGAGGAGCCTGGTGGGCTGCCGTCTGTGGAGTCGCACAGAGTCGGACACGACTGAAGCGACTTAGCATTAGCAGTGATACCACTTTGCTGGGTTTGTGTGTTGTGTGTCCATGTTTGTGTTAGTTGTTCAGTTGTGTCTGACTCTCTGTGGCCTCATGGACTGTAGCTCACCAGTCTCCTGTCCATGGGATTTCCCAGTCAAGAATAAGGAGTGGTATTTCCTTCTCCAGGGTATCTTCCCAACCCAGGGATCGAACACAGGTTTGCTGGGTTTAAAGAGAGTTGAATCTCCTTTGTAATTTAAGTATCAGTAATTCTGCAGCAAAACTGTGGCTGGACCGGGTCTGCACTCAGTCCTGAGAGGAGACAGTGCCAAGTAACCAGTGCTTCCAAAAGCAGTGCAAGGCATAAGGAGGACCAAGAAAGAAAGGGGGAAAAAAGCGCCCTGTAATTGAAATGAGAAAGGAAAAAGAGAAACAGCCCGAAGGACTGGAAAGTGTTCCTGCCCTTGTATATGTCCCTCCCGAAGGCAAAGTCTGCCCTGGCTTGATAAATAGAAATATTCTTGGCGCAAGAAGAACACCGGGTGTGATTAGCATCCTAAGGAACCCCGGGCTCTGGGAGGCTTCTGCGGAGGACAAAGGCCCAGGCCAGGGAGGACAGAGAAGATGAAAGGAGGGAGGATGGAGAGAGGGCGCTGCCTGCAAATGAAACAATGAAAGAGAAGCCTTGGCTAAATAAACCCTTTCTTCCAAATGCTTCCGTTTAGAATTTAGTAATAGAGACAGTGGGGTTTCCAGGGAGTAGAAACGAAAGAGAGTGAAAGGGAAGGAAATGAATGGGAGAAACAGAACAAAAGAGTGCTTTACTTTTAAGTGACCCTGGGGCATTGGCGGTAGACAAGGGGAAATTTCAAGAATAGTGCCGAATTCCTCCTGTGGAATTTGGAGAGGGCACTTCTTGGACTGTCAGGAAGGAGATTCCAGGAGGAGAGGAATTGATCTCAGGGGCTGCACATTTTATCAAGTGAGGCTTCTCTTTTATCAAATGACAGATTCTCCTGGAATCTGTTGGGGTCCCAGTAGAAAACTGATGGGACCTTCAAATAGGGTGATTTGAAGAGAACTTAATCGAGTGGATTTTGTTTGTTTTTATTTTTCTCATGAAGATGTGAGCTAGCTATAGGGAGTCTGCAGGAATAGTGCAGTGCCCTGGGGCTAAATGCCACACCCGGGCCGCAGAGGACTCTGTAAGAAGTTCCCAGGACCCAGAGGAAGGTGACCTAGCTGAAGGCATGACTTTCTGGTGGCCTTGCAGGCAGCCTGTGGTGGCCCCAACAGACAGAGCTGAAAGAAGTATTGATGCCTCCCGGGTATCAATTGATGCCTCCCCACTTCATCCAGTCTCTGCCTGTGCTTTCCAATAGCTAACCCGAGCCAGAGGACAAGGAAATCTGGAGACAGAGTCCAGTTCTCAAAGTGTGCTTCCTGGAGCAGCAGCACTTAAGCACTGGTCAGAGGCTCATTTTTGCATTCCGTGCAGACCTGTCACAGCAGACATTCCAGGGGGGCACCCAGCAATCTCAGTTCTAAAGAGCCGTAGACCAGATGCGCCGGGGCCACCCATACACTCTCAGGCTTACGAACCTTTCATCTTATTTTCTTTTTTCTTTTGATGCATTAATATAATGTTACGCTAGTTTCAGGGGTACAACATAGTGATTCAGTTACTTTTTAGACTACATTCCATTTAAAGTGCTTATAAAATATTGGCTACCCCATCTTGCTCCTCCCCCCTTTCCTCTCCCTGCTGTTAATCACTAGTTTATTCTCTACATCTGCGAGTCTGGTTCTATTTTGTTATAATCATTTGTTTTATATTTTAGATTCCACCGATAAGTGATAATATATAGCGTTTGTCTTTCTCTTTCTTCACTGAGCATGATGCCCCCCAGGTCATGCAGATGGCAAAATTCCATTCTTTTTTATAGCTGAGTAATATTCCTCTGTGTGCGTGTGCATGTGTGTGTGTGTGTACACCACATCTTCTTTATCCGTTCATCTCTTGATGCACGCCTGGGTTGCTGCCATATCTTGGGGTGCATATATCTTTTCAAATTAGTGTTTTTGTTTTCTTTAGATCTGGATACCCAGGAGCAGAATTGCTGGGTCATCTGGTAGTTCTGTTTTTGGTTTCTTGAAGAATCCCCATACTGCTTTTCCACAGTGGCTGCACCAATTTACATTCCTACCAACAGTGTACAAGGGTTCCCTTTTCTCCACATCCTTGCCAGTATTTGTTATTTGTGGTCTTCGTGATGATGGCTGTTCTGACAGGTGTGAGGTGCTATCTCATTGTGGTTTTGATTTGCATTTCCCTGACGATTCGCGATGCTGAGCATACGAACCTCTCATCCACAGAGATCAGCTCCCAGTTTAGAGAGGCAGGTGCTGAAGTCTGACTGGCAAACAAGAGATCTGGGATATTTTCTGAGACTTCTAACTCCCGAATTTAAACAAACCTCTAGGCTCAGGTGTAATGGAGTACCAGGTATGGGGTCCAGCAGACCTGGGTGCTAGTCTCAGTTCTGCCTTTGACCTCGTGCATGACCTTCAACAAGGTCACTTCATCTTTCTGACAGTGTCTTATCTTTCAGTGCAAAGAGGGCAAGCTAAGATGAGTAAATGTTGACTCTGAAGCTGACTGTGTAGGCTTAAATCTAGATGAGACCAAGTCTAGCCTCTCTCAGTTCACAGGCAATAAGCAGTGGTCCAGAGATGTAGAACCCTTGCCCACACAGAGAGTCTGAAGGACAGTGAGGACCAGAGCTCTGGGCTCTGGCTGCTCAGATGCCATGAGCTCCCTACCAAGGAGTCCCTCTGCACCTGGACACACCCATGCTTTTAGGGAAAAATGTGTTGAGGTCTCTGACCTCAGGAAGGATAGCAGACTGCATGAGCTCTTCAGAGAAGCCATTTTCACTTGTAGGGAGGGACTCAGGTTCAAAACAAACCCAAAGACTTCGTCTCGTAGCTTTCTCTCCTGATTTCTGGGGAGACTGAGCTGGATGTCAGAATGGGTGCTCCCAAGTCCTTCTTCTCCTTTGCTGTCTCTGAGGGTGGCTCCTGCCTGGGCCTTGCAGAGAAACCTTGTGCAGTAACCCTCAGTGTCCTTTTTATCAGAAGCCTTGTTCCAGCCACTGTATCCCTCTCTGCCTGCTTGTGGGGCAGGTCGGGACTCCTAGGAAATTAAATGTCCCCGGAGCAGTTCTCAACACATGACTGGTGGGGGATGGAATATAAGTACCCCAGGTACCTCCCCGCCAAGGTGGAATTATCTTAGGGGTGTGTGTTCACAGGCTCCCCTGGAGTTCCCTAACAGGAGTAAGCAAGCCCCAACTGTCTGTGGTGATGACTTGCTTGATGACATGCCCCTTGTTGAATTCTTTTCTTTCTCCTTCCCTTCTTTCTTTCTCCGTTTCACTTCCCACCTCCTTCCCAGTGTTTCCTGGGATCGTCTCCTAGAGGAAGTCCTTACACTCCATCTTTGTCTCTGATTCTGCTTCTGAAGGAATCTAGATCAGAAACCTCCCTTCCTTTCTTCAGAAGACCCCCTTGGTGGAGTGTAGGCTGGATACTGCTTGGAATGAAGCCACACAGTCATCAGTTAGGCCACCATCCCTCTAACTCCTCTCGGTCCTCTGCTCATCTGTACTTAAGGCCCCTCCACAGCCCCAGAGGTTTCGTCCATCAGTGCAGCTCCCCACAGGGCCCTGCAGAAGGGAGCCGTCCAGCCCCGGCCGACTGGCAGCGCTGGGAGGTGCACCGAATGCCAGGCTGTTTCCCTGTGGTATCTAGGCCACCCTCTCTCCCCTGATAATGGTAATTCAATCAAGATTGAATGTGCAGACCTTTAGCTTCAATGGGATACCCAGGCAGTCTCAGCAAAATTACCTGCCTCCTCCCTCTCCACTAGTGCAAGATGATGGCATTAACATTTCCAGTGCTTCTAAGAAATGATTTTTCAGGCCCACAATTCATTGTAATGAGTCAAATCTCTTTTCTCTGAAAAATCGCACCTTTTCTTTACCTTCCTCAGTGCCCAGAAGAGGGGGAAAAAGAGCATCTTGTATCCAAGTGATAGTCTCTCCCCGGCCCCACCTCTCTGAAGGGATTCTCTCTTAAGTGGATATGACTTGAAAAGACTAGGTTACCTTTTATGGTGGAGGCAGAGAGGAGGAGTTGTGGTTTGTTTTTAAGAGTTAGTGCCATGCAGACAAGGAAACTAAGCCCTCTCCTCTGGCCAGGGATCGGGGATGGGGATGGTGGGGCACACAGTGAGATGGGATGGTGTCAGAGTCAGAACTGGCATAGAGTGGGTATGGAGACAGTGGGTCTCAGTGGTGGGGGTTGGTGGAGTAGGGTCCCTACCACTTTATAAGGAAGCTCTCAACCTTATACCTTCTCTTTAAGTTATTCAACTTCTTGGAGCCTTGATTTTCCTCATTCATAAAATGGGCTACTATGAGAATCAAATGGCATGGCATCCATAGGCTTCTAAAATAGTACCTGGAACATCTTACACATTTCACAAAGATAAATGTTTGTACCTTACACGCAACATAGGTGGGTCTGTAGTCTCATGGGCCAGTTTCAGTAAGATATTGTCATCTCGCCCAAGACATATTGAAGTGCCACGGCACCCATTTTAAATAACTGAACATTGAATGGTCTGTACATTCACACCTGAGTGTGCAACAGAATCTCCTGGAGGGTTTATTAAAATGCAGATTACTCATCCCCATCCCAGAGTTTCTGATTTGGTGGGTCTGGGCTGGGACTCAAGTATTGGCATTTCTAAAGAGTTCCCAGGTATCATTGATGCTGTTGGCTATTTTGAAAACCACTGGTCTAAAACAATAATAAAACTGAATTTACAGTTTGCATTGAGCTCTTAAAATACAATGGGTACTTTCATTTCTTACTGCTTTTCATCCTTACGAGTTTGCAGAGGTGGAGAGAGTTTTGATGATTTATTGGGTCATGTGAGGCTCGGGGAAAGTAAGTCAGCTGCCTCAGGATAGAGTTAGTGACAGACCTCAGGTCTGTCTTCAGAGCCTGCTCATCCCCTGCCTGTCTCCTGCTGAAGGCAACACTTGGCAGCCAATCCTGGGTCTGCTGGTGGGGTGAGGGTCAGCTACCAGGAGAGGAAGAATTTGAGCCAGGATCCAGGCTCACTATGCCAGCCTTGCATACAGGGAAGAGCCTGGAACTCAAGCCAGGTTACCTAAAATCAGTTGTATGGCTAAAAGCAAAGGACCCAGCCCCTTTCTGGTTCTCAGCCTTTGAAACACAGTATAATTCATATATTGAACAGATAATTGTTGAACACCTACTTTGTGCCATACCCTGTAGAGGGTTTAGTAAATGGGGTGCCCTTTCTTAAATAGGGTGTGAAGGAGAGCCATGGGTTAGTCCAATAGTCTAAGAAATACAGCTGTCCTAAGAGCTCTGAAGACAAATACAGGAAGCTGTCAGAGTATAAGATGGAAAGATCACACAAGGCTTCCTGAGAAAGGAAGACTGAGCTGAGAGCTAAAGAGTGAGGTGTTGCCAGCCTTGTGGGGCTGAGGGTGTCCCTTTACACGTGCCAAGGCCCTGTGGTCAGAGCAGACGTCATGCATCTGAACAACAGAAAGAAGGGTAATATGTGGGGAGGGAGGCATGGGGCTGGAATGGGAAACAGGCCCAAACCCTCTGATCATGCAAAGCGCTGTGGGGTATGGTCAGGTCAGTGGTGTCCTGGGGCTGATGGGGAAATTTTCAGGAATTCTGTGAGCTCGTCGATGCCATGTTGGCAGCTCGGTATCTATCAGTCATGGTGGGAGTACTTATGTCACGGAAGTCAGCAGATGTTACAGATCAGGGCCCCTGCTTTCTCCAGAGAGCTATTTGTTAAACTTCTACGACCTCCCGCTGGGCTTTGTCCTAAAACCACAAGGAACAGGTTGATTCCAGAGGGACGGTGTTTTTGTTCCTCTTGAGTTGTGTTGGGGCAGGGGGGTGGGGCACTCTTTGGATCTCCATGGCTTTCCAGTTATGTCTTCCTTCTCATGGAAGGAAAAAAACCTTACACTGGTTTTGTCCCCCCTTGAGCCAGAGCTGGCCCTTCATCTCCTGGCCAGGCTCTTGCAGTTCCTCTTACATCACCATCTAGGAGCTTATTTCTCCTCTATGTGACTTCCTCTCTCGTCTTGAATATCAGACGAGGAGTACCAGATTAGCTGTTTCTCAAGCTTGCAAAATATAGATAAAGCATAATGAACGTTCTGGGCTGCTTGTAAATTACTTTGTATAAATTCCTTTACATTGCTGGCTGCCCCATCTTTCTCCATGTACGTCTGGATAAACACAATTTTTTATCCTTCTAATTATATAAAGTTAGAAGGGGAAGGAGACACAGAATAATATTAGCATCTCCCAGAAGGAATAAATAAACCATGAGGGCAGTGCGACTCCTTGCAATGCCTTTCTGGTGGACCCAGAGCTGAATTCTGCCCTTTCATGAATATACACAATAACTCTGCCTCTGCAGAAAGATGGATTGACATTTTGTACAGAAGGACAAATAAAGGAAGCATAAAGTTTCTAACCACCTCTGCCATCAGCTCACTGCCCACCTCACATCCAGCCCAGAGCCATCATTTATCAAGCACCTGCTGCATACCAGCCACCGTCATCACACTTCTCTTTTTTAAAGAGCAGTTTTAGGTTCAGCAAAATTAAGCCGAATGTCCAGAGTTCCTCTCTACCCCCTCCCTCCCTCCCACATTCAGTTCCCCCTGTTTTTAGCATCGGTGTAACACATTTGTTACAATGGTGAAACAAAATCGACCCATTATTATTAGCTGAAGTCCATCCTTTACATTTGAATCCACCCTGCACTGTGCAGTTCTAGAGGATATGAACAATGTATGATGATGGTATCCACCAGGGAAGGATCCTGCAGAGGTTTCGCTGCCCTAAGTACCCGCTGCGCTCCACCTATTCATCTCTCCCCAACGGTCCCTGGAAACCACGGATCTTTTTACTGCCTCCGTCAAAATCGACCCATTATTATTAGCTGAAGTCCATCCTTTACATTTGAATCCACCCTGCACTGTGCAGTTCTAGAGGATATGAACAATGTATGATGATGGTATCCACCAGGGAAGGATCCTGCAGAGGTTTCGCTGCCCTAAGTACCCGCTGCGCTCCACCTATTCATCTCTCCCCAACGGTCCCTGGAAACCACGGATCTTTTTACTGCCTCCGTAGTTTTTCCGTCTCCAGAATGTTACAGAGTTGGAACCGTACAGTATGAAGGCTTTCGGGCTGGCCTTTTCACTGAGCAGTGTGCATTTATATTTCCTCCATATCTTTTCACGCCTTAAGAATTCATTTCTTTATATTTATGTCCCGTCGTTTGGATGTAGCATGACTTGCTTATCCATTTACCTGTTGAAAGACATCTTGTTTATTTCTAAATTTAGGCAGTTGTGAGTAAACCTGCAATACCTATTCATGTGCAGGTTTTGTGTGGACTGTGAGTTTGGGCAAATGCCAGACAGAAATTGTTGGATCATATGATAAGAGTGTGTTGAGTTTTAGAATAAATTACCAAACTGCTTTCCCATCAGCAATGAATGAGCATTCCGGTGGCTCCACATCGTCACCAGCATTCAGTGTTATCAGGACTTTGGCCATTTTAGTCGGTGTGTAGAGGTAGCCTCTTGTTTTTTAAGTTTTCGGTTCCCAGTGACATATGCTGGGAAAGATTGAAGGGAAACGGAGAAAGGGGCAGCCAAGGATGAGATGGTTAGATAGTATCACCGACTCAATGAAAATGAGTTTGAGCAAACTCCAGGAGATAGTGAAGGACAAGGAAGCCTGGCATGCTGCAGCCCATGAGATCACAAAGAGTCAGACACAACTTACTGAACACTGCCACCAACAAATGACTTATGATACTGAACATCTTTTCATTTGCTCACCTTTTGTCTGTACCTCCTTGTTGATGAGCTTACGTTCAGATCTTTTGCCCATTTTTTAATTAGACCATTTTCTAGTTGTTTTAAGAGTTCTTTGTATGCTGTGTATATAAGGTTTTTATCAGATGGTCTTTTTCAAATATTTTCTCCCAATCTGTAGCTTGTCTTTACATTCTGTTAACATCCTCACACTTTTCACGCCTGCATTTTTCTCATTTAATCCTCCTAATATTCTTGGAACTGTATAGCATATTGCTAACGAATCCAAGGCTTAGGGAGACCAATGGACTTGCCAAGTGAAGGAACTAAGATCTGCCCCCAGAACTGGCTGCTAACTTGAGACCGCCCATTACCAGGTCTGCTGTCCTGCTTGCCACAGGACAGCCGTGTGAGAATAAACCTTGATCATTTTGTACTGAAATATGCTCCCACTGCCTCAGAAAAGAGTCTCTGTTTGGATGCTCTGCGGAGCCTGGCTTGCTGACTTGCACCTACTTGCCTGAATAGGGAATAAAAGGCCCTCTGTAGCCTAAGCTCCACCCACCTCCTCTGCTTCTTATCTGGCGGCTAATCCCCACCTACC
>SJYC01077818.1:0-76115 GCA_006408675.1 Madoqua kirkii | reverse complement strand
GGGAGTTGGTGATGGACAGGGAGGCCTGGCGTGCTGCAATTCATGGGGTCGCAAAGAGTCGGACACGACTGAGCGACTGAACTGAACTGAACTGAATCCCCACCCACTCCATGTTCACAAGACAAGAATCCCTGTTTGTGGCTCATCCAATATGCTTCTTTTCCAGGACCCCTGCTGTCACTCTTGCGTTTGTTCTCCCTGATGGAAAGACCCTTCCTCATTGTCCGTTGGTGAAGTCTTACTTCAGTGCCTCATTGACATTTCACTTCCCAAAGCTACTTATTTATTTGGTGGTGCCAGGTCTTACTTGCAGCACATAGGATCTTTAATTGCAGCATGAGAACTCTTATTTGCAGCACGTGGGATCCCGTTCTCTGACCAGGGATTGAACCTGAGCCCCCTGCACTGGGAGGTCTTAGCAAACAGACAAGCACAAAATCCCTGAACTTGTTCTTAATAAATGAAGAGATGATACTGACAAATACCTGGTAGTAGAGACACCGCTCATCTTTAAGAACAGATAGCTAAAAGAAAAGTTTCTGTTTCTTTTTAAACCATATTTGCTTTCAGACTTTAAATTCCATTTTGTATTAAAGGAAATACCCTTTCAACATTTTAAACCTCTCTTCCCAGTGCTATAGATCCCAAGGGGAGGCATAACTCAATAAACAAAGGAGATTTTTGAATCAGTAAGTCATTCATGAGACCAATGAGTGAAAACACATTTTGCATTTTTCACTTTTTTGAGGCTTGTAGTTTTTTTGTAACCACTGGTAATAAGGCTTACCAGTCTGAGCGCAGAGTCAGATGCTGGACCTTGTTTGAAGCCCTGCTGAGTGGATGTCCCCCAGGAAATCCCACTGCAGGAGCTGGGGATCAGACCCTTGCACAGACTCCACTGCCTGCAAGATGGTAGAAGTCCAGGAGCAGCACATTGTGTGGACAGAGCAGATTCAAGGTCAGACAGTCCTGAGAGAATCCCAGCTTTGCCACTTGCAAACAGTGTAACATTGGAAACTTGCTTCACCTCTATGAGCCCCAGTTTCTTCATCTGTGAAATGGGAAGAATATGATACCACTGCAATATTAGCATATAAGAGTGATATTAGCATAATAGTCTGTAGATCTATTTGGGGAAATATATGATTGTAAAACCTTCATTGTCTCCCATACACACTCCAGAAAGATTAGCTTCAAATTCCTTCCCCACATCACACCCCACTGCCCCACTTACCCACAGGGATAACTTACACCTCCTTCCCCACCTCAGTTGCTTCCACGGAAACTCCTCCCTACAAAGAGTAAGAAATGTGGCATCCAGTGTAGCTCAGCGTCTAGCACAGTGCCTGGCACACAGCAGATGCTCAGTGAGTCATTTTTTATAGTGGTTAGACTCAGTGACAGAGAAGGCAATGGCACCCCACTCCAGTACTCTTGCCTGGAAAATCCCATGGGACGGAGGAGCCTGGTGGGCTGCAGTCCATGGGGTCATGAAGAGTCGGACACAACTGAGCGACCTCACGTTCACTTTTCGCTTTCATGCATTGGAGAAGGCAATGGCAACCCACTCCAGTGTTCTTGCCTGGAGAACCCCAGGGACGGTGGAGCCTGGTGGGCTGCTGTCTGTGGGGTCGCACAGAGTCGGACACGACTAAAGTGACTTAGCAGCAGCAGCAGACTCAATGAGTGTTTATTATTTTGTTTATGGCTGTGCTGGGTCTTCACTGCTGCGCACGGGCTTCCTCTAGTTGCCGTGTGTGAGCTTCCCTTTGCAGGGTTTCATGGTGGTGGAGCTTGGGCTTAGTTGCCCTGCGGTGTGTAGGATTGAACCCGTGTCCCCTGCATTGACAGGCAGGTTCTTAACCACTAGACTACCATGGAAGTCCTCAATGAATAATTTTTGAATCCATTGTTTAGTTAATGAATGAACAGATGCAGGGTGATAGCCCCGGCCTGCTTGTCCATCCTGGAGCCCATCCTTTGCCTTCTCCTGCTCAACCTTCCATCACAGGGAGCCGACCTCTCAGGTTGCGTTTCTCACCACCTCTTCTCAGCTGGCCACTAGCTCAGTTTGGCCAGTAATGGGCACTCATGTTGGAGATTGTAAGGCGGGAGGAAGGAGAAAACCGAGATATCTCTCCTCTCTGTCCCCATCACAGGTACCTTCCTGAACATCCAGGGAGTCTCTTCCCTTTTCTCCAGCTCCCACCAGAGAGACCACCGCAGCTCCAGCTCCCACAAGTGCCCCCTCCTCGGGCTCTGGGGCCCTCACTTCCTCCCTCTGTCCCAGCTCCCTGGGGAGGCAGTGTCTCCTTGTGAGTGTTTATTTCCGAATTACTCCTCCCTCCTCCCTTTGGCCTCTCAACCCTTCCATCACCTAGGTAACCACTTCTGTCGTTTACGCCTCTGCTGTGCACCCGTGGAGAAGGAAGTGGCAACCCACTCCAGGATTCTTGCCTGGGAAATCTCATGACAGAGGAGTCTGGCAGGCTACAGTCCCCATGGGGTCGCAAAGAGCCAGACACAACTGAGCAACTAAGCACAAGTACCCTTGACGTGCTTACTCCTATCCTGCTTAGACTCCTCTTGGGAATCAGGAGTGTCTGAGCTCAAAGTTAAGAGAACCTCACTCTTGTAGGCCCACCATCCACTGACCATGTGGCCCTTCAGTCCTTGGGAGCCTCAGTTTCTTCATTTGAAACAAAGATTAACAGCATCCATCCTGCTTCTCTCCCAGGTCGCTGTGAGAGTCCAGAGAGCTAATCCATTCACCTGCTCCCCAAGTACTTATCAGGTACCTGTGCAGAGGACAGAACAGGGAGCAAAACACATCGTGTCCCTGTTCTTGGGGGTTCCAGTTTGTAGTAGCAGATACGCTTATAAACTGCAAAGTTCTGGAAAAGGCCCGCAGGATAAACTGACCTGACTTCCTTGATCCCCACAGACCCCTGTAGGTGCCCAGAGCTCCCCAGTCCACCTTTGGGAACCCCAGCCCTGCCAGTGGACGCAGCAACATTCAGGGATGTGAACCCAGTGATGGGGACAGCAAGCTGAGCCTCTCCCCCTCACCAGACCCAACCCGGACGTTCTGTTTGTGTCTCTTTTATCGTGTCGGAGCTCACTTGAATTAACTGTAAAGGATTAGCCTGATTCTTCTGCTGAAGAAGGTTTTCTTTTTTCCTTAATTGTTTTTATTTGGTGTTATTTGAAGTAAGCGTACCATTGACTAAAGCCTCCACATCTTGTTTATGCCTAGATTGTGTTTAAAATGATATTCTCTGTAACATGATTTTTAGTTATTGATGACCTCTTTTATAATGACTTAGTCAGCTTCACTTGAATGATAGCATTGATAACAATATGTGGCTGACAATCTGTTTGCAATAATACTCCAAGAGGCGAGAGGAAAGCATTTGTACACGCATAGAAAATAGATACATTTGCTGGCTTTAAGAAAGCATGAAAATGGAGCATATTAATCCTGATCGCACTTCCCGAGACACTTCCAGTGTTTTCATGCCGTCTTTCCTGCATTGTCCTCTGCAGAAGGCATCCCTACCCGCTTTAAATGACAAAATCGCTAAGATTTAAAGAGGCAGGTGACTCTCCCCAGTAAGCAATGACAAAGCCAGAACCAGAAGGGCAGGTGGGAAAAAAGAGGACATGTACAGGCCCTTTGTAAGGCAGAGTAATCTCCCTGAGCCTCAACTTCCTCGTCTGTGAATGGGGATAATAACTGAGGGTGATGCTGGGGGTTCCAGGAGAATGTGTATGTCAGTGGCATGATGGCTGGTGTGTGCCGATAGATGGTAGCGCTGAAGCAGGCAGAGCTGGCTCCTCGCCCGAAGCCCTCTGATCACTCACACCCTTGTTTTCTGCTCTCTCTGCAGACGACCATTCTCGAGTGAGACTGCTGGTGCTGGATGGAGACCCACACTCCGACTATATCAACGCCAACTACATTGATGTGAGGCTCTCCACGGGGCTGTGGCGCTGGGTTCTGGGCGGGCTGCAGCAGACTCCAATCCGTGACTCCCCACAGCCAGCGCCCTAGACAGCGGCCCTCCTAGAGCAAGTCCACGGGGTCCGGCTCCTCCCTGTGACCCGTGTGACCCAAGCTGATTATCCCTCTAAAGATGCGCCCACTTTCAGGCTGGCTAGAGTGGCCTGCTCTGTGGAGCCCAGGACTGCCAGCCTTGTTCATTCGCCCATTAATTCTTCAATTTTTAAAAAATTGTATTTATGTATTTGTTTGCTGTGCTGGATCTCCGTTGCTGTGCGGAGGCTTTCTCTAGACGCAGCAAGCAGGGGCCGCTCTCTAGTTGAGGTTTGGGGGTTTCTCATCGTGGTGGTTCCTCTTGTTGCAGAGCCCAGGCTGTAGGGCTCACAGGCCTCAGTAGCTGTGATCTGTGGACTTGCTTGCCCCATGGCATGTAAAATGTTCCCAGCCCAGGTATCATACCCGTGTCCCCTGCTTTAACAGGCAAATTCTTAACTGCTACACCTCAGGGAAGTCCCATTAATTCTTGTGTGTGTGTGTGTGTGTGTGTGTGTGTGTGTGTGTGTGTGTGTGTGTGTGTGTGTGTGTGTGTGTGTGTGTCTGTCTGCCTATCGTTCATTCATTTGAAGGTACAGCCATTTACGTAATGAAAATTTCAGAGTTGGATGCTATGGGAACCAGAAAGCTAAAAATGCCATGGTCTCTACCTTCTAAAACCTTAGCAGGAAGATAAGCTGTGCACATCAATAATTCCAGGGCAAACTAGAAAGTGAGTGTCATAAGTTCAGATAAAATGCCACAGGGATTCAGAGGTGGGGGTGGAAAGTCACCCTTCCATCAGGAATGCAAAGTGCAATGTGAACCAAAGCTTAAGCACAGGTAGAATTTAAAATCAAAGAAGGGGGAGATGGGCCTCTGGCCAACAAAGTGCACAAGCTGAGATGTGGCAGAGGATATGGTGCAGCAAAGTGTGAGGGGAGCAGAGACTGTAATGAGAATAGAGAAAAATAAGGTTGGCGCTGGATCATGGATCGTTTGTGATCAAACACAGGAAGTCGGACTTTATTTTGTAGGCAAGAGGAAGCTGTGGAAAGTGTTTGATCAAGGATGTGACCGGTTCAAAGCTGAGCTGTGGGATGGCTTATCTGTTACTGAGGTTAAGGCAGATGAGAGAGAAGAGGGTCTGGGATTAAGACCCCAATTAGGAAAGGGGCCGCTTCAGTGTTCCAGAGAACATGGAGGAAGGGACTAAGTACAACAGGAGCTGAGACGGGTGTACCTGGAAGTGAGCAAGTCTATGAAAGGGAAGCTTGGTCACTGGGGCCAGAGAGACATCCCAGCATGACTGATGCAAGCCAGGCTTCTCGGGGCCTCAGCCGGGAGGCCCAGGAACCTTGGCGAAAGGCTCAGAGTTCGTCCCGGGCCCTTCTGACTCCCAGGTGTTTTTATAGACAAGCGATAAGGTACTGTGGCAGGCTCTAGAATTTCCCATAATCTAAGCTGAGCCAGATGATTCACTGATTCAACAAATAGGCATTAAGCCTCACCTTAGACATGATGTCTCTCCCTGTTCTGCTTTGCATTGCTGGTGTATCTGTGGGCAGAGGGAGGTAGGTGGTGGGGAGGTGTGTGTTACAGAGAGGAGAGAGAGCTGACCCCTTTAAGGAAGGTGCGATGGGAGACAGGAGGGTGAGAGGAAGGGAGAAGCCATCTATTTCTCCACCTCTCTTGCTTTCTGAGGTGGCAGCTCCAGCAGAGGCTCCAGCTCCATCCACCAGGACCACCAGGGTGGTCCAGCCTCAACAAGGTGGCCCCAGCTCCTGGGCTCTGGCGGCTTCTCTGCCTCCCATTATACCTGCTGGTTCTAGGGGTGGCCATAGCCTCTTGCTAGTCCGATCTCTGGGCGGCCCACTGTTCTCTGTTTTGCATCTCAGCTCCACCATCACCTGTATAACCAGCTCCCTGCACCGAATTCCCTCTGTCTGAAATGCCTGGCGTGATCCCTAGATCCCCGCACCCCAGACCCTGGCTAACAAAGGGCCTGTGTGTGGTCAGGAGCTGGGCCTGGAGCTTCCGTAGAGGTATAGATAGACGGCCTCTGTCACGAGCAGGTCATGGAAGGGAACAGAGGGTCAGTGGAGGGACAGAGAAGACACCAAGCCCAGGCTTCCAGCGCAGTGTGAGCAGTTCAGGGTTGGGGAGGACTGCACCAGGTGTGGGCCTACTCTCTACTCCAGCAGAGTCGAGATTCCCGGGGTCGCCATGGGGATGCCTGGCAGGCTTCGCCCTGGGTAGCTCTCGGGCTCACCCCTTGGCCCAGGTTTCCACCCAGCCAGAAATGCAGCCCTCCAGAGGGCTGACTGCCCGTGCTGGAACCACTTACCCAGCTGGATCTTGACGATGCACTAAAACTGCTCCACCTGGATAACGAGCTGAAGGGGCGGCCCTGTCTAGGCCTCCAGAGGCCTCGGCTGCCAGCCCACTGGCAGGCCTGTTTCACACCAGAGGATGCGTTGGCCACTTGAATCCGTTATAAATTACCAGTCTGGAAATAAATATCATATCTGGGTCCCCAGTAAGTAACAGATGCATGAGTACAGAGTGAGATAAATGCGTTTTGGATGCAAACTTCTTTCCCATTGCTCACAGACAGATGGAGCCAGGCCCAGCACAGGGTTGATCTGTGTGCTGTGTAGGTGGGACTTCAGTGAACTCAAAGTTCTTTTAAGGTTAGGAAGTTTCTGTACCAGCTCTGGGCAGATCCCCGGAGGAGCCCCAAATGAGCAGTCCATTTCCTTGTATCTCCAGTTGCTAGAGTCTGGGCTTTAGCATGTTTTCTTTCAGGGGACCGTACGGGTTCCAGGATGCCAGAGAGGGTCTCTGGACTTGGGCGCCATGTGTGGACAGGCGCGCACAGGCAGGCATTCATTCCATATGCATTTATCCAGGTGATGGCCAAGGCAGACTTCTCCATGCTGGGGACACAGCCACGAGCCAGCCCCTTACAGCCCTGCCCTGCTGGAGCTCTCATGCAACTGGGCAAACAGACGCTAAGCATGTAAATAAACAAAGACTTTGGTGTTGAGTGCCCTGAAGAAAAGTAAAGCAGAGAAAGCAACCCACCACGCCCCCAAAAAAAGACAAAGGTGTCAGGATGGACTGTCTGCGGAGGTGACTGCTGTCCCAGCAGAAGCCTGGATGGGAGGGGAGAGCAAGCCCCGGGGTTACGTGGGGACAGACACAGCTGACGCGGTCCCAGGGAAGGGCTGGCACTCAGGCCTGTGGATGGAAGCGTGACGGCCAGCAAGCGTGGGCAGAGTGGGAGGAAAGCTGAGAACACTGCTTCAGGGATGGAATGGGAACCACAGGGGTGTTGAGATGGGCAAACCAGGCTTAAGAGGCCCGTTCAACTGCAGTGAGCTCACAGAGAACACTTCTCTGGCCTCCCTGGTTGAGTCCACTCCCCGGCGGGGCTCCTCAGAGCCCGAGATCTTTTCCTCGGTGGCCCTTATCTCAACTCGTTGACGTCTACAAGCTGCTTAGAACCTGAGCCCACATTTATCTGATCCACTTCTGTATCTCTAGGGCCTTGTACAGAGTAGTAGGTGCTCAGTTAATGCCTGTTGCTTGAATATTGAAGGCCTGAGTGACCAAAGGAAGGAACAAAATTGCAGACCCACGTCATCTAAGTGCCACAAGCGAAGTGTGAGTGCCTTGCTCGGAGTTCCATCCCACTGATGCTGAAGTGCATTGTGAGTGAAGGGGAGTGTTAGTCGCTCAGTCATGTCTGACCCTTTTGCCAACCACATGGACTGTTGCCCACCGGGCTCCTCCATCCTCGGAATTCTCCAGGCAAGAATACTGACGTGGGTTGCCTTTCCCTTCTCCAGGGGATTTTTCTGACCCAGGGATCAAACCCAGGTCTCCTGCATTGCAGGCAGATTCTTTATCATCTGAGCCATCAGGGAAGGGCATTGGAATCGTCCAGATTCCATGCATTTTGTCTTTGCCTTTGTCTGCCAACTGGGGCATTAAAGGAGTGCCCCAAGCTCACCTCAAAAGAGGGGCTCATGCGCGTGTGCCACAGCCCTCCTTCGCTGGAAAAGCTGCACCCCGCTCTGGGCAGCCTATCCAATGGCCCAGAAAGTATTAAAATTAAAAAAAAACAAACTTATTGTAACATACATTATGAGGGTGTTGATTGGGCATCTCCGAAGCCCTGCAGGACTGCTCAGGAGGAAAGAGGGTTCATTTGAAGTGCAGTGTGGGAAGCTGGGGACATAGGGTACCTGGAAGGGCCTCAAGAGGGACAGCTGGGAATGAGTCTGGAGACAAGGATGGAGACAGGTGATCAGTCCCACGCTAAAGCATCTGGACTTTATAATACAGGCAGCAGGGAGCCACTGCAGGCTTTTAAGTGGAGAAATAATAATAATAATCAGGTGGGCATTGGGATGTTCACCCTGTCAGGAAGCAGATGGGCTGTGGGACCAGATGGGAAGGTAGGAGGCAGGGAGGCCAGCATGAGGTCTTGGCGCAGATCAGGGAGGACGCGGGCTGTAAGAAGGGATGATGACGGGGATGACAGAAGGCCACGGGCTTGAGAGACCCCATCTTTCCACGCTCCAGGGTGCTATTTTCTAGTCCCAGACCTGCTCAGGAAAGCTCCCAGAGTCTGTCCCTCCTGTGCTCCTGAAGAGCACGGGCGGTCTTGACTGGGAGGGACAGAGCTCTCTGTGCCTCTCATTGTCCTCCCCACCTCTCTCGGCTCAGAGAGGGCCTCAGTTACTGCCTCTGGAGGGAGACCATAGAGGAGGGAAGGACCAGAAGGATCTCAGAATCCCTTACGGCCAACGCAGACTTTGAATCGTGGCAGGCACTTGATAAATGCTTTCCAGATACACAGTAAAATAATAATAGCAAGGGCGTATATGTTCGACTCTAGACTACTATCAGGGAAGGGCATTGGAATCGTCCAGATTCCATGCATTTTGTCTTTGCCTTTGTCTGCCAACTGGGGCATTAAAGGAGTGCCCCAAGCTCACCTCAAAAGAGGGGCTCATGCGTGTGTGCCACAGCCCTCCTTCGCTGGAAAAGCTGCACCCCGCTCTGGGCAGCCTATCCAATGGCCCAGAAAGTATTAAAATTAAAAAAAAACAAACTTATTGTAACATACATTATGAGGGTGTTGATTGGGCATCTCCGAAGCCCTGCAGGACTGCTCAGGAGGAAAGAGGGTTCATTTGAAGTGCAGTGTGGGAAGCTGGGGACATAGGGTACCTGGAAGGGCCTCAAGAGGGACAGCTGGGAATGAGTCTGGAGACAAGGATGGAGACAGGTGATCAGTCCCACGCTAAAGCATCTGGACTTTATAATACAGGCAGCAGGGAGCCACTGCAGGCTTTTAAGTGGAGAAATAATAATAATAATCAGGTGGGCATTGGGATGTTCACCCTGTCAGGAAGCAGATGGGCTGTGGGACCAGATGGGAAGGTAGGAGGCAGGGAGGCCAGCATGAGGTCTTGGCGCAGATCAGGGAGGACGCGGGCTGTAAGAAGGGATGATGACGGGGATGACAGAAGGCCACGGGCTTGAGAGACCCCATCTTTCCACGCTCCAGGGTGCTATTTTCTAGTCCCAGACCTGCTCAGGAAAGCTCCCAGAGTCTGTCCCTCCTGTGCTCCTGAAGAGCACGGGCGGTCTTGACTGGGAGGGACAGAGCTCTCTGTGCCTCTCATTGTCCTCCCCACCTCTCTCGGCTCAGAGAGGGCCTCAGTTACTGCCTCTGGAGGGAGACCATAGAGGAGGGAAGGACCAGAAGGATCTCAGAATCCCTTACGGCCAACGCAGACTTTGAATCGTGGCAGGCACTTGATAAATGCTTTCCAGATACACAGTAAAATAATAATAGCAAGGCGTATATGTTCGACTCTAGACTACTGCCTGACACATGGTAACGGTCATCTATTAACTCACTTAATCCTAACCGCAAGGCTGTAATGTAAGCACTGTTATCCCCGTTTAACAGCAAAAATCAATTAAGGCCCAGGAGGTTAAGTAACCTGCCCCAGACCACACAGCCTATAGGGAGCAGAGCCAGCATTCACACCCAGGCTATGAAATTCAGAGTCTGAGCGAATACCCACCATGCTGCGCTGCTTTTCTTCCTTTTTTAAACGTTTATTTTGCTGAGGATAGCTGCGTTGCTGTGCTGGCGTTCATTTCTGCTGCACAGCGCAGTGACTGCTATACAGCTCTTGCTGTTCTTCTCCATATTATTTTCCATTATAGTTTATCACAGGATACTGGATGTCGTTCCCTGTGCTCTGCAGTGTGTGTGTGTGTGTGTGTGTGTGTGTGTGTGTGTGTGTGTGTGTGTGTCTGTGTGTGCCCCAGGGACTGTAGCTGGCCAGGTTCCTCTGCGCATGGAATTTTCCGGCCAAGAATAGTGGAGTGGGGTGCCGTCTCCTACTCCAAGGGATCTTCCTGACCCAGGGATCAAACGCGCCTCTCCTGCGTCTCCCGCACTGGCAGGCAGATTTTCTGCCGATGGCGCCTCCTCTACAGTAGGACCTTCTTGCTTCTATATACAGAAATAAAAGCTTGCATCTGCTGATCCCGAACTCCCAGTCCATCCCTCCCCCACCCCCTCTCCCCCTTGGCAACTGCAAGTCTGTGCTCTGTGTCTGTGAGTCTGCTTCTGTTTTGTAGATATGTTGGTTTGTATCTATTTTGGATTCCACATATGTGACATCATATACTGTTAGTCTTTCTCTGACTTACTTCGGGCTTCCCTTGTGGCTCAGCTGGTAAAGAATCCGCCTGCAATGAGGGAGACCTGGGTTCAATCCCTGGGTTGGGAAGATCTCCTGGAGAAGGATATGGCTACCCACTCTAGTATTCTGGCCTGGAGAACTCCGTGGACTGTATAGTCCATGAGGTTGCGAAGAATCAGATAAGACTGAGCAACTTTCACTGACTTACTTCCCTTAGTACGATATTCTCTAGATCCATCAAAGTTGCTGCAAATGGCATTGTTCTTTTGGATGGCTGCGTGGTATTCCATTGTCTTAATGTACCACATTTCCTTTATCCGTTCATCTGTCCACAGACATTGTTTCCATGTCTTGGCTGTTGTAAATAGTGCAGTTATGAACACACTCGTTGAATTACAGCTTTGTCTGGATGTGTGTCCAGGTGTGGGGTTGCTGGATCATATGGCAGCTCTGTTTAGTCTTTTGAGGAACCTCCATACTGTTCTCTGCAGCAGCTTGCTCCTGTTTACATTCCCATCAACAGTGTGGGCCTGTCCCCTTTCCTCCACACCTTCTCGAGCATGTGTTACTTGTAGACATTTTTAAGTGTAGACAGTTCTGACTGGTGTGAGGTGTTGATTTGCATTTCTCTAATAATTATATGCTGCCGTCCTGATTGGTCTCTCTCAAGAGCTTGTTTATCAGGCATTCACTCTGGGTTTCACACTGTACTAGGCTCCACAGACAAAGTAATTAGCCTCCAATTAAAATAAATAAATTTAAATTTAAAAAAAAAAAAAACTTAGGAGGCAGTGTTTATCCGCAAGAAGCTGACAACTTTCCTAAGAAGATAGGACTACTCATACAAAGAGTCTAGGCTGGGGGGATTGATTCCTGGTGGTTAATCCAACCATTGTACCTAGGACACTGGCCTTGGGTTGGGACTGACGGATTATTTGTTCATTAAACTTTATGACTTGTTTTCTCCTGAGATTAAAAGTGGAATTTCAGGACTTTCCAACAACCTTTCCACCAACAGGCTCCTTATCTGGCATCTATATCTTTATTTATTTGTTTAGTCATTCAGTTATTACTGATTACGTTGAATGTCATGTATTAAATACAGATCTGTCTCCAAAACTTGAACTTCTACCCAGCATGATACATTTCCCCTCTGTAACAAGAAAGGGGACCCTCCATGTAGTCCATGCCCAGACAGAAGAGAAAGTCATCCTCAACCTCTCCCCTGTGATTAGGCTGATGAGGCACCAGAGTGACCCCACATCCGAGCCCAGCAGGGTCCACTGAAGACCCTGAAATGTCAGGAAGACGTCTCTGAATTAGAAAATGGCTTTCTCAGTCTCTGGGTCACACCCACCCGGGGCCCTCTCTGAAAGGAGCTTGCGTTCCAAGCCCAGCCCGGTGGCAGAGGGGCAGTGCGGCAGCCCTCCCAGCTCTCTTTTTCTGTTACTGGTGCAAGGAGTCCGCAACGCAATTGTTTTCTCTCTGGTGCCCTCTGGGGCCTTGCCCCGTGTTCTGCCTGGAATCACGGCTCAGGAAAGGCTTGGTGGTGGGTGATATCCCACAGAAACCTGAAAATCCCTTCTCCACCTCTTTCTGGGTGTGCCTGGACACAGCTGATGCCCATCCAATCTTGGCTCCCAGTCCATGGCTCCAAGGCAAGCCTGTTTGGGGCCCCTCACAAGGAACCATAAGAACAGCTAACATTTAGCAGCTGACTCTGCACTTTATATGCATGAGCTTACTGACTCTTCACCACTTGTCTGGGAAGTGTCTAGTGCTAGCCTCGTTTTGTTTATAAGGGAACCAAGCCTGGGAAAGGATAAGTGTTAGCACTGTGCCATTCGCAAGCTTAGACTAGGCCCTTCACTGTGCTTTCCTCTTCCCATCCAGGGGTACCATCGACCTCGGCACTACATCGCAACTCAAGGTAAGAGCCGAAAGGGCCCTTGCCTTACATGGGGCGAGTGGAGCAAGCTCCCTCCCGCCAGCCAAGACGGCACATGGGAGAAGGGCTGGAGAGGCTCCAGAGGCCTTTAGGTTGCCCATTCGTTTGTTTGGGAAGGAAGGAGCTGACAAGTTCAGCAGTGGAAGTGGGGGAGAGGTGTAAGGGAGAAAGGAGGTGTCGCTGGGAAATAGTCAAGAGAGAAGGGCCCCGGGCCAAAAGCACTGGCCCCAGGCACATGCCGTCAATATCTACCGCCTCAGGCGCATGCGTCAGTATCTACCGCCTCAGGCGCATGCGTCAGTATCTACCACCTCAACTGGAGCTGGCGGTGCCTCATCTCCCGATGGCTGAGCACCTAGAAGAAACAGGAGGCCGCTCTCCTAGAAAGCAGCTTACTAGGGTGTTATCAGAAGACCTAAAAATTACTCTCCCTCTCAAAGTGTACTGGGAGGAAATCCTGTGGGTGATTACATATGTGGGCAGTGACATATATAAAGATACCTACTAGGAAGACAAGTGAAAAATCTTCAGTGCCCAACAAATGTTAGATTGGTTAAAGTGTGATAGTTCTATATTATGGAAAATTATGCAGCTATGAAAAATTTCATGGTGAGAATTTTTAAGGGCATGGAGAAATGCCTGTAGTAGATACAATGCTTCTTATAATAAATACATACAAATATATTTATATAGAGAAATGGCATTCCAAATTTTGTATCAAAAGGATGTATTACTCTTGTAATTTTAAAAACGTTGAAGGCCCAGGACATTAAAAGAGAGATTTCCAAGGAAATTGCTTTGGACGCTCAGATCCTATCTCCCATTTCCTTTTCCTTTTTTGCCCTGCTTTCTGCCCAGGCTCCAGGCAGATGCATTTGTCAAGCTGAGAATTGGGCCTCTTCGGTTTGTGTCCTCAGCATCTGACTCCTGGTGGCTCCTCTGCCCTCTCACCCTACCCTCACCTCAATTTCCTTCCCATCTCTCACTGAGGATCCATAGCCCAGTTTTTGAAAATTCCCTTAAGCTATGTTATTTACCCCTAATACAAGACGGTGGGTTGGTGGGAAAGTAGAGCCTCTGGGAGGAGTCTGAGCAGGGGTCAGTGAAGAGGAGAAGCTGCGGGCATGCAGACCCTGCACCTCGGAGCGCGGCTGTTCTCATGCCCCAGTCTCAGCTACTTGGGTGTCCGACAGGGAAGGCTGACCTCACTGTGATTCACCCATCCGGAGCCTTCACTGAGCAGCCATGAGGGACAAGCCTCTTGTCCGTTTCCTGGCAGTTTCAGCCTTTGACCCTGTCCCGTCCTCTGTTGGCAGGTCCCATGCAGGAGACCGTAAAGGACTTCTGGAGAATGATCTGGCAGGAGAACTCGGCCAGCATCGTCATGGTCACAAACCCGTGGAAGTGGGCAGGGTAAGCCCCTCCCGCGGTGCCTGGAAAGAGGATGCTGGCTGGCGAGCCACTGCCCAGCATCTCTGTTCCAAGCGCCTCTCGTCCCGCATTTCACCCTCATGGCCCCTGCGAGGGAGAAACCCTCCCTCCTGTTCACACTCGAGGAATGAAGGTCTCTACCCTTCGAACCCCACCTCCGCCCCTTTCTCCACCCGCACGCTCTGCTGATGCCGTCATCTCCTAGACTGAGGAAATCACAGCCATCAGATGTGAACGCTCATCTTCACACTGCAAAGCTGCATTCTGCTCGTGTCTACAGCCATCTTCTCGTTCTTCCCCCTGTTACTGGGCTGGACCACAGGACCTGCCTGTTTCTGTTGACCTTCAGTGGTAGACTATTGGCCCTTTCTTACGGCCCAGCCTCGTATGATGAAATAAATGACTCTCACCCTTTCAAAGGCAATCCTAGTGCCCGAATCGCAGATTCCGCTCAAAAATTTCTCATCCTTCCCCTCTCACTTGGAAAGTAATTCTTTCCCATTGCTAGATCATTTTCCTCAGCATACAAACATCCTGAGTACCTTCCCCCTTAAAAATGGAAAACAAGCCAACAAAACTGCTTCCTCTTGTCCCTGCTTTTCCGCCCAACTCTGAAGACCCACACACAGGCTCTGCTCCTTCACTTCCGTTCTCTTCCACCCCCTCCATCCCAGCGTCAGTCAGTGTCTGCAGCATCCTTCATGTCGACACATCCAACAGCCATCTCTCTCTTCTCCTGGCACTCGGTCTCAGCAGCATCTGACCCTCTGTTCCTCGAAGCTTTGACATTTTTCAGGGTCCAGACCTTGGCCTCACTCTGTTCATCTTGACTCTCTCCTCTGTGCTCCTTAGCGACTCCTAGGGCTTAAAAATGGGACTGCTCTTGCCAACTCACTTTCACCACTTGATAAACTGTGGCGTGTGTGGTGTGGGTGGGCTGCTGGGTTTAAAGGCAGAGTGCACAGACGCTAGAATTAAGAAGGGCTCTTGCTTATCACATGCGCTAACTAAAGAGTGCGCAGGTAAGTTTTTATTTTGGAAAGAACCAGATAATCCAGTAAAATTAAAGGAGTCCCAGCCTCCAAGATAATGGGCAGGGGGAGGATCTGGGCTGTCAGTTGTAATTCACGGCTGTGGACATCTCATGGCCTAATAGGAGTTTAAGGGTGGAAGAGACTTTGCTCTTGAGCCCACTCTTACTGAGTCCATTCCCCAGTTTTACAGATGAGGGAATAGACTCCAAGGGGGGAGTAACTGCCATAAAGTCATTTAGAACCTAGCCACTCTTTCTTGACTGTTGACTCTCATTCTAGAGGTCATGATCAAGACCACTCCCCAGTGACTCTGGCCCAGGGAGCAGCTACTGTGAACCACACATCCAGCCCAGGATTTAAGAATTTGGAGGCACATTCTAGCCTGTTCTACAGATGTCCCTGCTGGAAACAGATTTCCTTGATTTTGAGTCTAATTGATTGGGGGAAGGGACAGGAGAGCCATCTCTTCATGGAGTTCCGAGAAGGAGCCAAGTTCTCTGCCAGACACGGGATATGCATTGTGTCACTTTATCCTCCCAGCAGTCATCCAGGACGGTGTTCCTGGTCGTTATTCAGATGGCCTGGCTTTGCAGCCTGGCTCCCCCACCCTTACTGACATTGATCCTGAGCAATTTTCTTAGGTTCCCTCTGCTTCCGATTCCTCATCTGTAAAACAAATAGGGCTAATAATAACATCTACTTCATCAGAGTATGGTGACCAGTCATTAAAGTAATCTGTGTAAAGCATTCATAGAAGATTGAGTCAGCAGGGCTAGAGGGAGTCAAAGCCCTTAGACAGTGTTAGCTACCATTTATCACAGGAAGCTGAGGCTCAGAGAGGTCTCAGGAGTTCCTGGAAGCGACATAGCTACACAGTATTAGAACAGACAGTGCATCCATTTGCCTCCACACCCTGTGGCACTAAACCAGCATTTCCCTAAGTGGGTTCCATGGGCTGCTAGTCTGCAGGATGCTTGCTAGCAGAGGGTTCCATGGTTAAATACGTTTGGGAAATGCTGTGGACTCTTCGCCCCTTTCGGAGAAATTGCAAAGATGTTAGCGTTAGCACATTCAAGCAGCTGAGCAGTCCTGTAGCAAAAGCGGCCTATTTAACTTTGTTTAATCCAGCATTTCCCAAACTCATTTGACCACAAAACCTGTTTTTGTTTGTTTTTGTTTCTTTTTTTTTTACCTAACACCTATCAGCACCCAGCGGGACACACTGTGGGAAATGCCTCTCTGGGCCGCGCGGCGTCCCCTGGAATGGTAATACTTTTGTTCTTTTAAGGGGAAAACCATCTCTTTCTCCTCCCGCGGCATGTGACTCACAGCCAGGCGTGGGAGTCGCTTGTTCACAGCGTCTGCACCCACGCGCGGGGCAGAGAACAGTGGCAGATGCCTTCCTTCCGAGCCCAGCACCTTCCTTCCTTTGCCCAGCCACGAGCCTTTCTCCTTAAGGCCCACAAGCCCCACCTCACAGTATTAACGTCCCTCCCCAGCTACGTCTGCTTCCACCTCTGCACTGTTTCCCACCTTTTATTCTCATCTCTGCTGATATTACTCAGCTGCCCCAGCCTATCGCAGAAAGAGGACTCTGCCAAAAGCAGAAAACTGGCCACATGACCTTGGACGAGTCACCAGACCTCCCAGTTTGAGTGTGATGCTCACCTGTTCCATGGGGAGGGCTCGCCCAGGTCTAGTTGGTCTCTTAGTGTGATCGTGGTTTGAAAAGTACCAGGAACTCTGCCAAGGAAGGTACCCCGTTTCACACCTCCGGCTCGTCCAGGAGCCAGCCTGTCCCTGTGCATTTTGCACCTCCCCTACCCTCCCTGGCCAGCTGGGAGGGCCTCCCTGGCGGCTCAGTTGGTAAGGAATCTGCCTGCAATGCGGAGACAGGTTTGATCCCTGGTCAGGAATCCCCTGGAGAAGGGCATGGCAGCCAACTCCAGTATTCTTGCCTGGAAAATCCCATGGACAGAGGAGCCTGGCAGGCTACAGTCCATGGGATCACCAAGAGTCGGACATGACTGAGCAACTTAACAGTTTCGCTTGGCCAGCTGGGACCCCCTTGCCGGCAGGCCTACTGAGGTTGCCCTTGAGTTTGTTAGGACGGGAAGGCCCAATGAGACGGCCGCTCATGCTTGGTGCCCGCTCACTCGCACTGCCCCTGTCCTTTCCCGCAGGTGAAGTGTGTGCGCTACTGGCCTGATGACACGGAGGTCTACGGAGACATCAAAGTCACCCTGATCGAAACAGAGCCCCTGGCGGAGTACGTCATCCGCACCTTCACCGTCCAGAAGGTGAGCGCCCCTGCGGCCGTGCACAGCCTGCCCCCACGCCAGCCAGCTTGTTTGCTCATTCAGGACTCGTGGTGACCGAGGGGCTGCTCTGCCTCCATCCTGTACTGGGTACCAGGGGGAGATCAGGAGTCAGCATAGATGTGGACCCTGCTCCAAAGGATCTCACCCCTAGCAGGGAGGACCAATGGACTGAGGTCGCCCTTGAGTTTGTTAGGACGGGAAGGCCCAATGAGACGGCCGCTCATGCTTGGTGCCCGCTCACTCGCACTGCCCCTGTCCTTTCCCGCAGGTGAAGTGTGTGCGCTACTGGCCTGATGACACGGAGGTCTACGGAGACATCAAAGTCACCCTGATCGAAACAGAGCCCCTGGCGGAGTACGTCATCCGCACCTTCACCGTCCAGAAGGTGAGCGCCCCTGCAGCTGTGCACAGCCTGCCCCCACGCCAGCCAGCTTGTTTGCTCATTCAGGACTCGTGGTGACCGAGGGGCTGCTCTGCCTCCATCCTGTACTGGGTACCAGGGGGAGATCAGGAGTCAGCATAGATGTGGACCCTGCTCCAAAGGATCTCACCCCTAGCAGGGAGGACCAATGGAATTCACTAGATTAAGGGATAGAATAAAGACAATAAAATCACCAAGATTGATGACCCAAGTGTCCACAGGACTGAGGATGCCAAAGCATTGGGATGTCAATGCCTTGAGAACTGTACACTAAGCCTAACTCCACTGCATATCCACGAGGGTAAACCATCTTCCTGGTTTGCCCCGGAGCCACCCTGGCTTTAGCACTGAAAGTCCCATACCCTGGGAAACCCCTCAGCCCTGGGCAAACTGACCAAGTCACTTAGTTACTGAATGCCAGCTGAATCGCCTGCTCCCGAAGGGCATGGCTCCTGTATAGCCGAGGGCAACTCTGTGAAGCAGGGGTAACTGAGCTGTTCACAGCCAAGGTCAAGGGAGCTGGGGATGGGTACACTGGCCCAGGAAAGAGCATCTGGGTGGGCATCTGCACCTTCTACACAGACCCCCGACTCACCCAACCACACCCATCCTCCACATAGCAGCTGCTGTGATCCTCCCCAAGTGCCCATCTGGTGATGCCCTTCCCCTTCTGTGTTACCACCTGGGAATCCTCCCCATGGCTCCCCAGTGCCTCTGGGATGAGGTCCGACTATGGCTCCCCACTGCCTCTGGGATGAAGTCTGGAGGTCTTAAAGTGGAATACAAAGCCTTTCAGGATGGAACCCCCGCCCAGCCTCCCATTCCCTAGGCCCCGCTGCCCATCACTGCCTGTCTTCCACTCTCCTCTGGAGCTGCTCTGGGGTGTTTGTGATCCTGTTCATGCACTAGGTTGCGTCCTCCCCCTAGACCTTTGCCCCAGCTGCTTCTTTGCCTCAGAATCCCTCCATCTCTTCACTGTGTATCGCTCAGGCTTCAGTGCATCCTAACATTAGGAGGACAGACTGTGGAGCCAGACAGCCAGGCTTTAGATTGTAACTTTACAGCTTACTAGGTGTGCAACCTTGGACACATTCCTTAACCTTGCTTTAGCCCCACTTTCCTCATCCCTAAAATAGAGATGATGATATGAGGATTAAATGAATGAATACACTGACTCATCAGAAAAGTAACAGACACACAGTTGATGCTTCATAAACATCAGCTATATATTTTCACTGTTAATATGTTTCAAGACTCAGGCACCCCTTCCTTCAGGAAGCTTTCTCTTGATTTCTCCTCTCCCTAATGGGGTTACACACTCCTTTCTGTACTTCAGTGGGATTAAAGGTCCACTTTGGGGCCTGTCTCCCCCATTACACCATGCTCTGTTCCAGGGACAGGGACGAAGGTTTTATTTCTACCTTCCTAGTGCCTAACACAAGGCTGGGCACAGATAACCCACCCTGACTATCTTGGAAAGATGAACATCAAATACCCTTCCTATTCAGCGCCTCTCATATCTGCAGGAGATTGCTAAGTAGAGAGAGGCGGTTAGGGGGCACTTGACTGTGCTAGTTGAGAATTGCCCTGTAGCCTGAAGCAGGAGGGGAGGGGAGGGGTGGGCGCGTGAGGCCCCACCGTCCCCATCAGCCAGAGTTCTGCTTTTCTTTGTTTCGTATTTATCATCCCCAATAAGAATCTAGTTCATAAAGTCTGCCTTTCTGGCTTTGAAAGTCATGGAGACTGTGGTAGACAGGACTGGAGAACTGAAGAACACCAGTCCTCCGACACCAAAGGCCTCACCTTCCCCTGGAATCAGCTTGAACTTGGAGTCAAAGGCTGCCAGCTTTCTGAATCTGTCCTGCTGAATACAAGTCCCATAAAGCATTTATCAAAAGAGGGTCCTGTGGGCACACAGCGTGGTGTTATCAGAGCCCTGGGGAACTCAGCGTGTGCGTCAGCACGGCTCAGGCCCTGAGAAGTCCTGCAGTGGAGCGGCCAGTCCACCATATGTGCTCCCCAGCTTCCCAGACGTGCCAGATGCGGAATCCCTGCAACACCTGTCCTCCCTCAGAGGGCCTTGCCCTCCCTGACAGCAGGGAGGCTGGGTGTGGCTGCTCGTGGCTTCGGGGCTCACAGTGGGTGCTGGGTCGGGCGGGGAGGGGGGCAGCAGCTGGAGGAACAGAGGCCTGTTCTCTCCTCAGAAAGGCTACCACGAGATCCGGGAGCTCCGGCTCTTCCACTTCACCAGCTGGCCCGACCACGGCGTCCCCTGCTACGCCACCGGCCTCCTGGGCTTCGTCCGCCAGGTCAAGTTCCTCAACCCCCCGGAAGCCGGGCCCATAGTGGTCCACTGCAGGTAAGAGAAAGCCCCCCGTAAGCAGGGAGGCCTCTGCCACTCTGCTGTCTCAGCAAGGGGCTGCTCCAGCGGCCTTTATTCTTTGCTTTAAGTTACCCTGCCTGTGTCCCCTCTGCCCAGCCCTTTCTGCTGAGACCAGGGTCCTGAGGCTAAACAACCACAGTAATAGTAGCGGTAGCAGCTTGTCATTATTGCTGTTGCCCTGAGGGCATGGCCTTGGCTCTGACAGCATCTGCTCCACATGCACTTCACCCACGTCACTTCATTTACTTCTCACCCAGCCTTGAGAGGTGGCCATGGTTATCATTCCCATTTTACAGATGAGAAAACCAAGGCACTGAGAAGGTAGATGCTTTGTTTGGGTCGCACAGGTATGAAATGGCAGAACCAGGGTATTAAACATGATTCTTCCCCCAGATGCTCCCCCTCAGCTCCTTGGTGTGGTGGTGGGGTGCCCCCTGGAAGTATGCTTTTCTTCATTTCTGTTATTTTAAAAATCAGTTACTGGCCTACAGGGTCCTTCATAGAGAGAAAATGGACAGTGTCAGGTTTTACCTTATTATGGAGAAGGGATATTTTCAGCTCTGACCCAGAAAGTCACATTGGGAATGATAGGCACGTCTTGGAATCCTCCTGGATGGAGATGCAGTGTCGTGTCAAGGGCATCCGGAGTCAGAGGAGGGCAGATGTCCAGACCTGAAGGCTGGCGTGCTCACTCCCTCCCTCCCAGCGCCTCTTTTCCAGTGTGACCTTGGGCCCAGTCCATCTCTACAGACTCCACGTGCTCTTAACTGCATGCAGGTTGCTGCTGCCCTGACAGTGCCCACATCACTCAAGGTCTCGAGCCAGATCAAGGAGAGACGCCACGGGCTACAGCTGTCTCAGAGACCCTTTCTCAGGCAGTGTCCATGTGCCTTTATCACAACAGCAGGGTGTGAATCAGAAACCCCATTGCGCAGATGAGGCCACTGAGGATTAGGAACGCATACTGATCACCCTCTGGACTCTAAGCATTCTGCATATATCTCTGCTTTACATCTCATGACAATCCAAGGGCAGTAAAATGTTCTCCCTCAATGGTTGGATGGCATCATTGACTCAATGGACATGAATTTGAGCAAGCTCCGGAAGATGGTGAAGGACAGGGAAGCCTGGCGTGCTGCAGTCCATGGGGTCACAAAGAGTCGGACACAACTGGGCACCTGAACAAGTCCCATATCCCAGAGAGCAGCCAGAGCAGGCATAGGAAGAAAGGGAGACAGCGGCAAGTGTTTGTCAGGCCCTCCTTGCGTGATGCCACATGTCTGTGTCTCCATAGCAACCCACCCTGTCACACCTGAGCAGGGTGGTACTCAGTCCCGAGGCTGTCCTGAAGATTAGGTGGGTTGGCTGACATATACTTTGTGGGCTTCCCTGGCAGCTCAGACAGTGAAAAATCTGCCTACAATGCAGGAAACCCAGGTTTCGATCCCTGGGTTGGGAAGATCCCCTGGAGAAGGAAATGGCAACCCACTTCAGAATACTTGCCTGGAGAATTCCACGGACAGAGGAGCCTGGTGGGCTACAGTCCATGGGGTCGCAAAGAGTCGGACACGACTGAGCAGCTGACACACACTGAGTGATACATTATGTACCTAAGAGAATTCCAGACATATAGTAAGCACTTAAAAATATCACTCTTCTCTGCATCTCCATGCTGTCCTCTCCCCAGACTATTAGCCCTTCAGGGAAAGAACCATGTCTGACTCATCTTGCATCGCTGCTCCTGAGCCCTGCATCCAGTGCTCAATAAATATTTGTTGACTAGAAGTAGCAACCGTTTATGAGAAATGGCTGTGTAGCCAGGCACAGGGTGAAGCAATTTGCACACATTGTGCTTTTTCAACATAATTTCATGCAATTTACATGTATCATGCTATTAATGCTATTATTACCAGCCTCCTTCTATGGATGAGGGTATTGAAACCCAGAGAGATTAAGTCATTTACTCGAGGTCACACAGCTAGTAGGTGGTCAAGTCAGGATTTGATCCGAAGGGGCTGACCCCAAATAGTAAGTGCTTAATTGCTATGTGAAGCTGAAATGAACAGATCAGTCCTCCCAAGCACCCCGCAGGAAGAAGTATTACATGTGAGGAAACTAAGGCTCATAGAAACCAGGAGCCTGTTCCAAAGAGAGAGCTGAGGCTCAGTTTAATCACTTGCTCAGGGTCTCCCGCCAACACTGGGATTCTGTCTGACCTGTGCAGCATACTGCCTGTCTGCAGAGTCCTCAGGGACAGAGCTAGCCACACCCCAGGGTCCCTAGCACAGACCCCTGTCCTCTCTCGCAGTGCTGGAGCCGGAAGGACTGGCTGCTTCATCGCCATCGACACCATGCTCGACATGGCCGAGAACGAAGGGGTGGTGGACATCTTCAACTGCGTGCGTGAGCTCCGGGCCCAGAGGGTCAACCTGGTGCAGACGGAGGTGAGTCCCAGGGTGGAGGCTGGCCTGGCCACCTGCAGCCCTGGCCAAGGAGGAGCCAGGGCTGGAGGCATCCTACAGAAAGAGAGCTGGGCATAGGAGAAACGGGAGGGGCTGGATACGTGGCTGGCTGTGGTGAGGCCATCACAGAAGCTAGGACAACCCGGCCAGCCTGAGGACTCCCACCAGTGAGGAGGGTGGTGGGGCCCATCCCTGAGGGCATCTAAGCAATGACTGAATGGCAGATTTCAGGCATTCTCTGAATAGGGTCCCTGCCTTGGGTGAAGGAGGAGAGAGAGGAGGACTGGCCTTGACTGAATGCTTACTGTGTGCGGAGTATCGCGTGAGGCCGTGCAGGAATGGCTCACTCAGTAAAGCTACTGAGTTCCTGAGGCTCTAGGGACTCCATGAGAGAGAACACACAACCCCTGCCCGCAAGGGAGAGGCAGGCCTCCAGGGGTCCGGATGGAGAGCCCCAGATGTGAGGGACAGGGAAGGGGTTCATCTTTATTGCCAAGCTCCTACTTTGTGCCAGGCATCACCCCCGGGTATTCTTTCTGCTCCTTACAACAACCCTAAGGGGTAACTCTTGCTAGTTCCCCCGTTTTATAGATGAAGAAACAGAAACGGTGTCCCCAAAGCTTCACATAGCCACATAGTGGTAGGACTTGGGACCCGGTGACCCCAAGGCCCACGTGCTTTCCCCTGAACCACACCATTTCTGCCAACCCCACTCCTGGAAGCCCTGGTCTCCCCATCTTCTGGTTCTAATGCAGCTGTAGGTGCCCAGGCGGCAGAGCTGGGGCAAATAGCTGCATCTGTCATCAGCCTGCAGGGAGAAATCCCCCCACGGCCCTGGGCCCGGCCGGTCACCACTGGCTCTGCGGGCAGTCTCCTCACTTACAGGCTATTAGACCCTAGGACCCTGCTGCGGGCTCCAAGCCAGCTCCCACAGGCTGGCTGCAGGCTTCTTGGCGAGGCTGCTTTATCTGCCCCGAGGTTTGTGCACATGGAAGGCAGTCCGCTGCCTGGCCTTAGACACATCACAGTCCCTGCTGTCAGGTGGGGTTGACAGACATTCTAATAGAACATCATGACGCCTCTGGTGAACATTTCAGGTGAAGAGGTGGGCCGACTCCTGCAGAAGAGTCACTCAACAAATGTTTGTTAGGGGCCTGGAAGTAACAGCACCAGCTTCTGCCTGGTGGGCTTGGAGCAGACTCTCCCGAGGGAATGAGACCTTGAAGGCATAGAGAAGGGGGATGGTGTCCAGGAGGACTGGGGCAGGCACAAAGAGCTGGGCTGGCAGAGGAGGGTGACCCGCGCTTCCAGAGCAGAGCCTGAGGCCAAGAGTGGAGCGCCAGTGGTTTACCTGGGGGCCGATCCCAAGGCTCCCGGGTCGGCAAGTGGGGAACTGAAAGACAGGCTCTTCAACACTGCGAAAGTATTTTACAAGCTGTTTGACCCTGTGAACAGCTGGAGCCCAGTCCTGCCGGGGGAACTCTGAGATGGTGAGAAGCAGCTCTTCAGGTCTCCCACCCAAGAGACAGAGAACGCAGCCGTTCACCCCCAAGTCTTCACCTGGCATTGCTTGAGGGCTCCTTCCCAGGGTAGGAACTGTTCAGGCCTGCTGGCTCGTCCTGCACGCACAGCCCAGGTGTGCCCTCCAGGGCCAGAAATAAAGGCCCTCGACATGAACCTTGGAGGATTTGCAGTGAGCAGCCTTCAATAGGGAGAGGTGAAAGGATGGGCCACAGGCTGACACAATTAGCCCCTTTCCAGAAGTTTCTAATTTTACATAGGGACTCTTACACAGGGAGTAAAACCCAGCACAGCTCAGAGAGCTCCCAGGAGGCACAGCTGCTTGGCCCTTTAGGTCATAGGGCAGAAAGCAGTGATTCTGCAGCATGATCAAGCCCACCCCTGAGAGGTGCAGGGCGGGCTGTGGACAGCAAGCTCCAGGCCCTGCTTCTCCCCCAGTACCCTGACTCTGCCCGCTCCACCCGGCAGGAACAGTATGTGTTCGTGCACGACGCCATCCTGGAAGCGTGTCTCTGCGGCAACACGGCCATCCCGGTGTGCGAGTTCCGCTCCCTCTATTACAACATCAGCAGGCTGGACCCCCAGACCAACTCCAGCCAGATCAAAGACGAATTTCAGGTAGGCGCACCTCCCAGGCTCCGTGACCCAGCCAGCCTCAGTGCCACTGAGCACAGTCCTGGGACTTTCCTTGCAGGAACAGCTGGGTCTGTATCCTTCCAGTGTCTGCAGCCGAGAAGGGATTTCAGAACAGAAAACACACAACCATGAGCAACTACTCCCCGGCCGGTCACTCAGTGGCTGCTGACACCTGGTTATTGTTTTCTTTCTTTTAATTAAAAAAAATTGTGTTTTGGAACTAAAGTCTTACTTAGTTCTAGTCCGGGTTGTGGGTGGAGACACACAGGTGTGAATTTCATGCTCTTTCATCCCTGGAAGGACTCAGGTTGTCTCAATGTCTCTGTACAATTGGAACGTGTCCTCGATCCTCACAGTTCAAAAGTGGGGTCTTGAGACGAATGGCATCACCTTCACCTGGGAGCTTGTTCGAGACGCAGAATCTTGGGTCCCGTCCAGCCCGACTAAACGAGAGTCTGTGGTTTAGCAGTATCTCTGGGTGATTCAGATGCACAGTAAACTTTGCAAAGCATCACCTGAGGGCGCAGCTGAGGCAGAGCAGGTGCCCCTTGGAGCCCAGGAGGGTGACAGCTTCGGTCTGGAGGCCTGCACTGGAATCACGAGTGAGGCAAAACCAGAGCCCAGCCCGTTGTTCGGGGGTCAGTGTCAGGGTCGTGTCTGGGCAACAGGAGCTGAGAACAGGCAGGGGGACAGGGACACCTCGGGACTAAAGGGGCCAATGCGGGTCCCTGGTTCTGTGGGCAGATCCCCCAGCCTGGCCAGTGTCTAGTGCTACTTCCAACAAGTAGACTGGTTGATTCTGAGTAGACACTGAGCACTGACGGGGGAAGGGTGGAGCACCCGGAGCCCTGGTGTTGCACAGAGCATCTAGTCTGTTGGTTGGAGCCGTTCAGTTCTGGTCCCACACTTGCCGGAATTACTCTGCCAAACACAAGCCCTGAAATTTTGTACACATGCTGGAGCTCCCTCCCAGGGAGTCCCTCACCCATCCTGGGCAACTCATCTAAGCATCTTTCCATTCTCACACATTCTGTCTCAGGGGCATGCTGGCAAAGTCCCTCCCCTCAGTCTGTGACACTTCAAATGAGGCTTAAAAGTCATTATGGGATTCCCTATCCCCATGCCCCACCTTGTGACCTCTGTTTCACGCAGGATGGCTTCGAGGAGTAACTTAGGTCAAATGATGGGCAGGTGTTCAGAGACTGGGTCTGAGCCCCCACGAGGGTATGCCATCCCTGCAATTTTGGCCCTGCGGAGGCATCCCCCAGCCCCTGGCAGAGGCACTCAGCCCCCAGGGCCCAGATCAGCCAGCAGGAGAAGACAGAACATCACCACAGACGAGAACAGTCCTGGGAAAGGGTCTGGAGGGCAGGCTTGGAGGATCGGTGGAGGGAGGTCAGGCTGAGTTTGTTCAGGGGAGACTGTCTAAGCCGTGGCTGCCGATCTGCTTTGCACCCCTCAGACCCTCAACATCGTGACTCCTCGCGTCCGGCCTGAGGACTGCAGCATCGGACTGCTGCCCCGGAACCATGACAAGAATCGGAGCATGGACGTCCTGCCTCTGGACCGCTGCCTGCCCTTCCTCATCTCGGTGGATGGAGAATCCAGCAACTACATCAACGCCGCACTAATGGACGTAAGCTGAGCTCAGCCTCCTGGCTGACATTCCCGGGAAAAGCGTCTTCCCGAGGGGAAAGCAACTGCGGCCTGGGAGGTGGGCCCTGACTCCCCCTCCACCCCTGCCCCGACTCCAGTCAGCCTCTCCTTCTGATCTTGTTGGTACCAAAGACATTTCTCCCCCTGAAGGCTCTGGTACAAACCTGTATCTAAGCACTGTGCTTTTAACTGCTTTGCATTTATAAAGATCCTGGAAAGAATAGATCAAAAGCTTAACGTGAGTCCCATGACAGGACAGTGAGGCCACAGACCTGACCAGTCCCCCTTCCTGCTACCTACAAGCTCACTGGCAGCCTGAAGCTCAGGAAGCATTCTGCGTGCCAGCCAGGTTCCTGCTGTTCTGTTAGCAGCCTAGCCTCCTGCTTTCTCAGTGTCAAGTCCCAGAAGGCCTGGTTTGGGATGAGGGGTCGTGTTCTACCCCAGAGGGTCCATGCTCCTGACTCGAACACACCTCTCCTGGCTCCTCCAGCTACTTCTGGTTGTCACCCCACCAGTTCTGGGTGTAGAGATGTTTGCGGCAGGAAGGAAGCGTGTATCATCTGGTCTCGTCCACACACTTCCAGCAAAGGAAACTGAGGCCAGAGAGAGAGAGACTCGCTCAAAGACTCGTAGAGCACTAGTCGCAAAGCCGGAAGCCAGGACTCCTATCTTACACTTTAGAATTTATTCCTTGAGCCTCCCCTCAGTTTGCTTGATCCAGAAAGACACAGACATCTTGCCTCCCAAGATTCCAGACCAAGAACAACATAAGCCTTCCAGGCCCTTCTCCTCATCTATGCCTGAAATCAAGTCCATCCAGCCCACATGAACCTCCATCTTACTTGGAACAAGAAGGACCATGGGGTACTTTCTCCTGAGGTCAAGGCCACCCAACTCTCTGATCCCCTTATTCTCTGGAACTTTCTCCCCAAGCATCCTAAGTGTTGGAAGCAGAGGGATGACTAGAAGTCAGTGCCTATCTCAGCTTTGGGGGCCTTCCCCGGCCTGTGCCCACAGCGTGCCCAAGTCCTCCATGGAAACCTGGCTCTGGGTCCAGAAGCAGGGAGTCTTGCTGCTCGATCAGATAAAACAGGTGGATGTGGAGGGAAGACCTCTGCCTTTAGCTTGGAGTCTTCCGAGATCAGTTGTGTGTGTGTGTGCACGTGCACATGTGTGTGCATGCGTATGTGCGCACGTGTGCGTGTGTGCATGTGCACATGCGCATGTGCAGATGTGTGCGCTCCTGTGCTGAGAGAGGGGCTCGGCGGTGCACCCACACCTCCGAGCTCTTCCCAGCTTTGTCTCCCACTTGTCCCAACTCCCCCTCCCTGCCTTCCTCTTCCAAGGATCAAGCACGCTCCTGGCCTCTGCTTAGTAGGTTAGATGCTGCCCGGAGTCAAATGCCTTCTGCCAGGCTCTGATGCTGATTGTATTCTCTTTGTCCATAGGGCATTTCTCTTGTGAGCCATCACTGGGGTCTTTGCCTTTCTTACAGGAAAAAAAAAAAAGTCCTTATCTGTATTCCAGCACAGTCTGTGCATTATCTGGTAACCATGGCAGCTTTGCTCCTAGCAGAAAATATGAAGTCCTCTGGGTTAATTTTTAATGTTTCCCCTGGTAAAGGATGATGTTATCCATGAAATGGATTGCCGGCTGATCCCCGAAACCTGGCAGGAGCACGGATCTCGAACATATTTTCAGATAAGGCTTTGTCAGGCATGCTGGCCTAATAGAGCATTTATCACAGAGACAGGGAGAAAGGAAAGAAAACTAACATTCACTGAGTGTTGGGCAGCACGTCAGACCCTGGACATAGATTGTCTTATCCTGTATCTGGGTATGATTGTCCCCGTTTTTCCATGGTCAGAGAATGAGGTAGTGAAGGTCAGAGAATTTCCATGACTATCTGCAGGTCAGCTAGCTCAGAAAGGGTGGAGCCAGGGGTCTGAACCCCAAGACTTTTGACTATCAAAGCCTAGATTCTTTCTCATATCTTGAAATGTCTACAGATGAGCTGTCTGCAGCTGGAGCCTGGCTTTGGGGGAAACTCTGTATTCATTTCTCCTGGACTCAGTTCTCCTAGACCCACTGGTAGGAGAAGGCCCTTGGGGACAAGACCCCATAGCACATCTGTGGCACCCACAGTTTCAAGGCATCTTCTCTGCTCCCAGGACACCAGGAGACAACAGAACAATAGAAAGTGCTTCAAGTTTCCTATTTGGCACAGTTTTTTGCCAGAGATTTTTTCCTGCTTGCAATGTGTCAACTCTTTCTTCACCAACCTCCTGCTGGTTTGTAACTCCACTGAAAACAGGCACAAACCATGGTTCAAGAAAGCTTGCTGAGAATATGGGTTACTTCTCAGGTTCTACAAACTATTAACCAAGCAGAGACACTCCCCAATCTTTTCAAACACCTTCTTACGGATACTGCAATAAATAGCACCCAGGTAACACTTCAGATGTAGTCCCGACTCACCCAGTCTGTTTTCTCTGGGCCTCAGTTCCCCAGCCGTAACCAGGACTGAGTCTATTCAGTTGTTTCTGGACCTGTACTGGGCATCTAGTGTGTTGACCTCAATACTAAAGCCAAGGATGAAGAAGCAAGTGGGGGATGTTCCCGTCCGCCGGCAGGCTCAGAGCTGGCTCATCGCTGCTCTTTTCATCTGCATATCTTTTCAGCCTGCACCACAGTCATGCCTTTGGAGTTATGAATCCCATCTTCCAGTTGAAGAACCTGAGATCTGGAGCAATCTAATAGCTTGCCAGTGCACAGCACTGATTTTAAAAAGTCACTCTATAAATGCGCTTGAATGAATGCATGGCTGGCTGGATAAACGGATGAATGGGTGGTTTATAATGTGTAGCTGGCAAAGCTGGGTTGGAACCTGGTCTGCCTGATTCTAAAACCTGGGCACCTTCGCTGCCCCATTTGCTCACAGGACATCATGCCCACCTTCCGCCCGGCCACCTCAACCCTCATTCAAGCCTTGGGCAGAAGTGAGCCTCTTGAGCCATAAGCCTCTTCAGGAGGCTCTCTGGACTGAGCCACACTCCCCTCCCAGGGGCACAAAATATCCCTTTTATCCCAGGAAGTGTTTTGGCCAGCAGAGCAAATACGCATCCAGGATCTTTCATATTGTAGTGGTGATTCTTTGCGAGCTCCAAGACATAAATAATTTTTTTGGAAAATCCCCCTCCTGAGTGACACCTTGCCAATGAAATGTCTGAGTTGGGAGGAGAATGAGTTCATTACGAGAAGGTCCCCTTTGCCACCAGGGCACTCAGAGATAAGAACGGGCAGGGCTTTGTGTCATCTCTCTGGCAGACTCAGGGGCCTCTGGCAGCCTCCTGGGCTGCCTCCTCGTCAGAACGTTGCTGACGGGTGTATATTTCACGAGGCCTGTGTCCTTCTTTTCAGAGCCACAAGCAGCCTGCCGCCTTCGTGGTCACGCAACACCCTCTCCCTAACACCGTGGCAGACTTCTGGAGGCTGGTGTTCGACTATAACTGCTCCTCTGTGGTGATGCTGAATGAGCTGGATACTGCCCAGGTGAGAGAACGCCTGGCCCGGCCCGGCCCTGCCAGGCCAGGGTGCTCAGGAGTCTTAGGGCAGCCGTGCCCAAGGATTGGAGGGACAGCCCTCTGCTGCCTCTGCCCAACCAGCTGCCCTCCAGTGGGCTCTGCCTGACAGGGAGCACCAAGCCAGTCTGCTCAACTTCTGGCAGATGCTGGGGATCCCCTGCCAGCACCCCCAATTCCAGCAGTGACTCCCCCTGCCTATGGGCTTTGTCCAGCCCCCAAGCTTCCCAGGACCAGACTCTGTTGCTCCACCCTCCCCGGCGCTGGTGAGAGCCTTGCTCCAAATCACACAGAGCGCAGAGAAGGCTGCCCCCTCCCCCGGCTCTGAGCACCTCCAGGCCTGCAGACCAGCTGACTCCTGGCCACAGTTGACACTCCCCTGCTCTCTGACGCAGCCTGACAGAGCCTGGGGCTTGACCCGTGGACCCTTTGTTCCCAGTCACCCCACCAAGGCCTGGCTTTGTCCTGGGTGAGCCTTGTGTCCCAGCAGCCTCCAGGCCTGAGCTCCCCTGTGTGTGTGTCAGCTGTGAGCACCGTGTGCCTCCAGCATATATCCGCACTTGGGACGTCAGACACGGGTCGTGGGGCAGCCTCTGGGGCTCACACCCCAGTGGCAGGACAGCCATTTCTGGGTGGAGGTGGTGATGATGGCCATTGAGGGTTTTCAAAAGCAATCCCATCCCCTTACTCTTGTGTCGAAAGAGCCCAGAGTAACTCAGAGGGCTCCCTGTGAGCACTCGGCTTGGGCAGGCCTGGTGTGGGGAGAGGGAAAGATGGGTCTGCACTGTGGTCTCAGCCCTCCAGGAGCTCACAGTCCCGCCGCACAGTCAGATGAGCAAACTGTCCCCTCCTCATGTGGCAGCGATCTAATAGAGGTCAGCCGCCTAGTGCCTTGCTGGCTGGGAACAGTGAGCAATTAATTCTGCCCAGAGGGTGAGGAAAGACTTCAGAAGGAAGGTGACTTTGGCCTTGAAGAAGGCAGCAGAGATCCAGCGTGTGGGGAGGAAGTCGCCAGGAAAGGGTGTTCCGAGCAGCAGGACAGCAAGGGCGAAGGCCTGGTGGGGTCACCGTGTCCACCTGTCTGCAGGACGGCTTCAGGGGCACGTGGCGGGGCAGGGGGTATGTCAGGAGGAGACGAGGGTGGTGATGCTGAAAAATAGAGCCTGGCCCGCTTGCAGAGGGCTGCCTTGTGGTGGGGGTCTTGGCCTGCAGCATGGTAAACATCAGACTTTTACTCCATAAGCAATAGCGTCCTTTCTGAGAATGGAAGTTTTCATGCACGCCCAACCTAAAAACAGGTACGACCAGTGAAGCAGGGCTGGGGTCGGGAGCTCCACCCACACCAGTCTTTGGGCTTCCTGAGGCCCAATCAGGAAAGCTGGCCATGCTGGTGCTTTTGTGGAGCCCCTGGTATGCCTGGGAGCACAAGTGGAAAGTCCTTGATGTGCAGGGAGGAGAGACACCTCAGAGTTTAAGCAGGCGTGGGGCGGAGGCAGAACTCCTGGTAGAAAACAGGACCTGGGAAAACCTGGAGACCAGGAGACGGGGGAGGGGATGGTTGCAAACGTGCAGAAGATGCAGGGGTGACCTGAACTGAGGAAGTAAGTGGCTGGGAGGGGGCAGGAGAACTGGGTTCGGATGTGGAGAGGTTTCCAGGGTTGAGGTCTGCAGGTTTAGGGAGCTGTTGGATGAGAGAGAGAAGTGAGAAGTCCCGGATGGTGGCAGGGCTCCTAGCGTGGGCCTCAGGCCTCTGGGAGCGACTGGCCAAGGTGGGGAGGAGCGGGAGAGGCAGCCGGAAGTTTGGGAAGACGGGGAGGGGAGCGGATCATGACTTGAACAGCTCAGAATTAGGGTGTCAGTCATCCACGCAGGCAAAAATCCACTTATGATTTATAGTCGGTCCTCCAAGAACAGGTTCCTCTGGGATGCAGCTCCTCCATCTTCATGCTTCCGATGCTTCTGAGGTTCCTCCATATCCACGATCCCACACCCCATGGATTCAGCCAACTGTGGATCCTGTGTGTGCGCGCTCAGTCGTGTCTGACTCTTTGCCACCCTATAGACTGTAGATCCTGTAGCACCATATTATTTACTGTTGAAAAAAATCTGCATGACAATGGACCCCCGCGCTGTTTAGACCCATTTAGACCCTATTGCTCAAGGGTCAGCTGTAGTGGGGACAGAGCAGAGCACCACTTGGGATGTGCATGCAGGAGTCGTTCCTTCAGGAGAGCGTCCACTCGCTCCGGCCGCATCTGTCGAGTAGCTGCTGTTTGCCAGGAGCTATTCTCGGTGCTTGGATTAACATGACAGAGAAAGCAAAACAGAAAATGCCCATCTCTTGTGCAGCTTGTATCCTAAAGCAGGGGCGGCAGTAAGTAGCAGGCACTCTGTAACGGCCTCAGTTATATGTTACAGGTAACAGGTGTGTGGAAAAAGAAAGAAAAGAGGGCAGGGATGAGGCTGGTTTGGGGCACGGGCTGCATTGAGAAGGTCACAGCTGAGCACAGAGCTTGAGAAAGTACAAGAATGCACCCCGGTGCCCATCTCAGGGAAGAGCATCCCAAGCAGGGGGACAACCCGCACCAGGGGTGTCTGATGAGGGGGCAGACGAGGCCACTGCGCCTGGGGCGGCGCGGCAGCCGGCGACAGGGACGCAACAGGGCCAGGCCCCGGGGGCCTTTGCGGGCTGGGGCCACAGGAAGGATTTGTGAGTCTACTCTGAGAGAAATGGGAAGCCATCGACAAGTTCTAAGCGGAGGAGGGACTTGGAAAAGTAATTTGACTTTTTAACACAGCTTTCCTCTGGCTACTGTGGTCAAAGTTGCCAGAAAGGGGGAGGGTGGCTGCTAAGGGTGGAAGCAGAGGACAGAGATGAGGCCCTGCTGTGCTCCTGTGCTGTGCTCCAGGTGACAGGTGATGCTGGCTTGAGCCTGGGTGGTAGCAGCGGAGTGGATTCTGGGTATATCCTGAACGTAAGCCCAACAAAATATCCTGCTGGACTGAGAGAGAGAGAAAGAGGAAGCAAGGATGACACCACAGTTTAGGACCCAAACAGTGGAAGGTCTGGATCTGAGATAAGCATGAAATATGACAGATTCCCACAGAACAAAGACCCCTGCAGAGTTCCAGAGTCAGAAGGCATCACCACCCTATTCCTTTGCCTAAAACAGTGACACATGAACCCGTGAAAGCAGGAGGGAAGCAGAACCCTTCTTCCAACATTTCTTTTTGCAAAATCAGAGGCCAGGCACAGAGGAGGAGTTTCAAAGCACCTCACTTCGGGATATTTAAGAAAGCAAGAGGGGCGAGGTCACTGGCTGTAGGACCCCCTTGTTCAAGGGTGGCTCTCGAGTGAATGAAGATCTCTCAGCCCCAGCTGTCGGTGCAGGCTTTGAGAGCTGAGTCTCTAAATGCACAGACATCAGGCTCAGAAGTGCCCTGAGGTTGGCTGCCATATGCAGCTGGCAAGCCTCCCCTGAAATCAGCAGATGAATGGAGCACTTATTGATATAAATATCATCACCACAACAGCTGGGCGCCTTGCGAAAATAAACAATGACACAGCGTGAGCGTCAGAAAAGCCGCCCTCAGCACCTGGCGGGGCGGTGCTTTGAAGTGGCATCCACATTTGTCGCCAGCGTGCCCACGCCGAGGCAGCCCTTGGTGGCTCTGGCCAGTCCGGCAACAAGGACGGGTCTGCCACGGGTCCCAAGCACTGTTAGATCACTCCCGAGAGGACCAGTGCCACATCTTGAGGTTTGACTAGACCAACTGGTAAGGGCATGTGTTGCTGACTCTGTACTTCGTAGCAAAATTAGGTAGCATAGTGGAAGATTCCCAAGTGCTTTATTTTCTTGCACCACTGGTCAAATCTGTCTGCTTCCACTCAGAATCCTATACTGTGGCATTGAGCCAGCCACCCCCAGCCACAGGTCTTTCCATTCTCCATAGTGGCAGCTGTTCAAAGATAATTATGAGCAGTGGGAGCTTGAGATAAAGACTCCCAAAGCAGTTTCATTAAGCTCTTGGTCAGATTAGTCTGGCAGTATCTTAACCACAACATCTAGCGAACGATGCTGTGGTTTCTGATGGGCAGGTCAGGCAGGACCTCTTCCAACACTCAGTACATTGACAAGATCTCTTCCATCTTTGTGGGCTCTACAGTTAGACCAGAGTCCATGGGGAGCAGACACCAGAGAGATGCCCTCTTCATGGCCAGGCTGCACCCACCATGTGGTTCGGAAAGCTCAGGAAATCCTCAGTGCCCCGCTGTGGGCAGGGTCCATGTGGTGGGCAGACTGTCACCCCGCCCTGAAGATGTCCACATCCAAATCCCTAAATGTGTGAGCTTGTTATCTTACATGGTAAGCAGGACTTCGCAGATATGGTGAAGTTAAGGATCCTGAAATACGTGGATTGTCCTGGGTTACCCTGGGTTATCCAGGTGAGTCTGCTGTTAGAGTCTTGCAGGAGGCAGGAGGATGAGAGTCAGGAACAGATCGTGGTGATGGGAGCTGGAATTAGAGTGATGGGGCCACAGGCTGAGGGATGCTGGCAGCTGCTAAGACTGGGGATGAGGACTGGCCTCTCCCCTGGGACGCCAGAAAGGAACACAGACAGCTCAGCTGACACCTTGACTTTAACCGTGTAAGACTCATTTCAGACTTCTAACCCCAGTTAAGAAATCTGTGTGGCTCTAAGCTACTACATGTGTGGTCATTCAGTACAGCTGCCCTGGGAAGCTAAGACAGACAGCAGATCTGAAAACAGAAATTCAGGCCTGGAGGTGTGGGGGTCAGAGCCCGCACAGAGTATGAGACTGAAATCCCGGGGAAATCCAGAACCAGCCTGGGGTACAGGACTGCGGTCTGAGCTGGAGAAATCCACGTCTGAGTCAGGGTCCATCAGGAGCAGGGTGGGAGAGCCAAGAAGAAGGCAGATGGCCACCCTCCAGCAGCAGGAGGCTCGCAGAGCCAGAGGGGGTCTCTCAAGGTCCGGGAACAGGCTTTCTGGGCCACATTCAATCAGGCACACATCAGCATACATTTAGGTGGACCTTCCACATGCTGAACACTACCCTAGACACAGCAGTGCACAAAACGGGCACAAAAAAATTCCCATCACCCATGGAGCGGCTGGCCCAGTGAAGTGATGTCTGCCTCCCAGACTCCCTTGGGCATCAGACAGGTTGGAGACATCTTCAGCTGAAACCATGACACCAGGACCCTCGAGCCACAGGGAGGAGCTGAGCTGGAGGCAAAAGGGATGGGAGAGCCAGGTCCAGGCAGCCTGTCCCACTGCCCCCAAGTGCTGTGGGGAGCACCGGAGGAACCAGCAGGGGATGACCAGCACACCCCCCATCAGCCCAGAGTCAGGTGTGGGGTCACCGGGCCCCAGCCTCACTTCTCTTATTTCCATAGAGAAAGTGCTGGGGCTTTTTCTTGTTCAGTCACTAAGTCACGTCCGACTCTGCAACCCTGTGGACTGCAGCACGCCAAGCTTCCCTGTCCTTTACTGTCTCCCAGAATTTGCTCAAACTCACAGGGCTTTGGCATGCTTGAATGTTCTGCTCACTTATTATACTGGCTCTGCTTGAGGATCCCCGAGCCTCTCAGTATTTTTACTTGTCACTAATTCTAGGGAGTACACTTTACCTTGCTGAAATCTTAGAGATTTTATAAATACCTTACAATATTTCCTACATCTTCCCTCCAAAGACCTGCCACTCTGTAAGCCTTTATTTTCCAAACTATATTTACTAATAATTTGTTCATCTTCCTGTGTCTTTTCCATAATCAAAAGGGTCTCAGTGAATCTCTGATCCGCAGACTGTAGCTCTAAGACAATCAGGTGCTCTAAAACCAGAGTCTTGGTGTCCTCCATGAGGACAATGGTGTGACCTCCTTTGGCTTTTGAAGACCTTGGAGATAGCTCATTGGGCTGTTCCTGCCAGCTTCACGGCCATCACTGTGGAATCCATTGGTCTGACCAGGCCCCCTTTCTCTCATTTTGCAGGTCAGGAAGCTGAGGCCCAGGCAGGCTTTGTCCAGAGTACCATAGCCACCCCGACCAGGCTCAGGGCCCCCTGCCAGGGATGGTGAAGACTTTCACCACCATCTAAACAACAGGGCTTCCAGGGCCCTGGGATCTGATAAGCACCAGCTTGCTGGTATCTGGGTATACGGAGCAGCAAGGAATGTGTCTGAGTTTAAAGCAAGCAAGAGCCCCAGCTTGTGTAAGAGCTGCATCGCCCAGTTCTGAACTCCCACCGGGGGAAATCTGAGACTTCATGTGATGCAAATCTGGGTGCAAAGGTGAGGGGGTGGGCACCGAGGACATGCATTCCCACCGAGCTTCTAGAAGTGAGAGAGGCAAGCTTGTCATCCTCCCAGGAAAAAAGCGGGGGTGATGTTTCAGAGATGTCTTCCTGTCATTGTGCCTGGAAGGCAAATAGCAAGCACTTCTAGCCCCATTTTTATCTCAGCTTGTAAAAACACAGCCTCACATGCCACCAAAATACACACAACCCCCAAGTCTGTGTCTCTGTAAGTCCCAGGTCTGACCTTTGCAAGGGGCCATATCTCTGTCTCTAAACCCACTGGAACAGAAGAATAAGGAGTCGGGAGTCAGGAGACCTGAGTTCAAGTTCTAGTCTTGCCACGCACTTGCCATGTCACCTTAAGCCAGTCTCTTAACTTGTTGAAGTCTCGATGTTATCACCTGTGAAACTCGTGTACCTCAGATGGCAGCCAAACCCACTCTATCTTTGAAGGTTTACATCAGATGGGCTTTGTTTCCTCTTCCCCGTTGTGTGGGAAAGCCCACTGTGCACCCCCAGATTTCTGGGGATCCCAAGGGGGTTCTGTGTTCATGTCCACTTCTGAGATCCAGCTCAGACTCTACTGGCGGCAGCGTGGGGTTCATGTCCCAGCGGTGCCGTGGCTGCAGGCTGAAGATGGCATGTGCTCGTCCCTTCCGTCTGTGTTGTAGCTTGTGGCTGTGCGGGCTCCCTCCAGTTGCGGTGCGTGGGCTTCTCATTAGAGTGGCTTCTCTTGTGTGGAGCACCGCTCTAGGGCACATGGGCTTAGCTGCCCAAGGTATGTGGGATTTTCCCAGACCCAGGATCAAAGCCATGTCCCCTGCATTGGCAGGCGGATTCTCAACCACTGGCCCAGCAGGGAAGTCTGACACAGCCTCATGCTTAAACCCCACCTCGCTCCTCACGCTTGGCCAGCAGTTTGTCTCCCCCTGACCCTGTCGCCCAAACCACTTTTTTCCTGCCTCCACCTTCTCTCTCCCTCCGCCCTCCTCCGGATCTTCCACCCCTCCTCCCCGCAAAGCCGTTCCCTCATTAAGCTAAGGAATTTAGCCATCTCTTTGTTATCGCTTTCTGAAACCTTTGCCTTCCACCCACCCTACCTTCCTCTGTAGACATTTTCCTAAACTCCCTGCTTCCTTCCCAGAAGCAAGCTCTGATGCACCCATCATGAGTGAGTTTCCACCTACTACATGGAGCTGCAGTATTTCTCTTGTGAGTGGAGAGGTGGACGGAGGAGAAGGGGCGCATGTGCTCTGATTACGGCCCAGGTGCTTTGCTCTCTCCCCCTGCCCCTCCTCCTCCTCGTCCCTAAGGGTCTCTCTTCCTTACTGGCCACAGTATTAAACCCAATAATATGTTCTGCTCTCTTTGTGGAATTTATTTTAGGAAGTTTCATCATTACTGATCTGAATTTCAAAACCAATTTAGGTAACACATTTTTCTCTTAAAAATACTAGTAATTCATTTCACCTTTAGGTGGCCTGGGATTTGATTCCCTCCTATGGATCACAAGGATAATACAGGCTTTCATTTCTGTAAGCTGTATTACTTGGCTTTTCCATTTTATCAAAGTACTTATTAATTAATGAAAGTCATAACTGAGGTGCACAGAAATACACTTGAGGATTGTTTATTCCAAAAATAGGCCCATATTGCTAGATTTAAATCATCAGAAGATGTTTATTTCAGCGACTAACAAGCTTTCTGATCCCATCAGCAAGAAAATGAAGTCTGACTGAGAGGCGACCTTCATGCCTGTTAGATTTCACGTGTGAACACGCACCCCCGGAGGACATCTTTCCGAGGCCCAGGCAGCAGTGGAAGGCACCAGGTGGAATAATGCATGGCAGCTGTTCCAGGACTGTCCACACAGGCTTCATGACTTTCGCTTGGGTTAACTTGTTCTGACAATAAATAGCAAAAGTCCCTCTGCTTTTCCAGAAGCACAGCCTTTTCAAAATCAGCAGCAGCTGCTGCACCAGCCTCCCTCCCCGGCCCCCCAGGTGTGGCCATCAGCCCACCCGAGTGCATTTGCAGTGGCGAGGCCCTCCCTATGGGCAGAGCGCACCACCCCTCCCAGAGGGATGGGTAAGAGAGAGAGGCGAGCCCTGGGATCAAGGTAGGCAGAGGCTGGGCTAAAGAACTGGACTCTACCATGGAGACGTAGCCACTTCAAAACTTCCCCTCTAAGGAATAGAATACCACAGTGTTTCTGAGTGTATGTGTGACCCCAGCTCAACTGGGGTCCTTGTGGGTTTAAAGAAGCAAGTGGGCTTCTTTGAAACCCCTATTTCCAGGGCCTGAAGAAACCATAAACTCTTCTCAAGTTTCTATAACCGTTTGTGTCTTTGGTAAATTTAAATTTTTTATGTAACTTTTTTGGGTGAAATATTTTAATTAATTTTATTGGAATATAGTTGATATGCAATGTTGTGTTTCTGCTGTACAGCAAAAGTGAATCGCTCCTACAAACACACACATCCGTTCTGTTTGAGATTCTTTTTCCATATGGGTCATGACGGCGTACTGAGTAGAGTTCCTTGTGCTATACAGGAGGTACTCACTAGTTATTATTTTATATATAGTAGTGTATATAATGTCAGTCTCCCAATCTATCCCTCCTGCCCTTTGCCCCTTCATACGTAAGTTGTTTTCTACGTTTGTGACTATTTCTGTTATTACTCAGCCATCAAAGAGAATGAAATAACGCCATCTGCAGTAGCGTGGATGGACCTGGAGACTGTCATACTGAGTGAAGTAAGTCCAGAGAGAGACAGATATTGTATTATATCCTGTATACATGGAATCTAAAAAACAGTGGTACAAATCAGCTTACAGAATTTTAAAGGTTATTTTCCGTTTACAGTTATTACAAAATGCTGGCTAGATTCCCCGTAATACATCCTTGTGCCTGCCTTACACCCAACACTTGGACCCTCCCACTCCCCCAGCCATTGGTAACCAGTAGTTTGTTCTGTATGTCTGTGAGATTTCTTTTTTGTTATATTCACTAGCTTGTTGTAATTTTTGGATTCCACGTGCAGGTGATACCACATAGTCATCTGCAAACAGTGAGTTTTTACTTCTTCCTTTCCAATTTTGATTTTCTTTTTCTTCTCTTGATTGCCATGGCTACGATTTCCAATATGTGTTGAATAAGTGTGGAAAGAGTGGGCATTGTCTTGCTCCTCCCCTTAGAGGAGATGTGCTCAGCTTTTCACTGCTGAGCGTGATGTTAGCTGTGGGTTTGTCCTATATGGCCTTTATTATGTTGAGGTATGTTCCTTCTATGCCTACTTATTGGAGAGTTTTTATCATAAGTGGGGCTGTTGAATTTTATCATAAGTTTTTCTGCATCAATTGAGATGATCCTATGGTTTCTCCTCTTCAGTTGCTTATGTGGTATATCACACAGACTGACTTGCAGATATCAAAAAACATCCTTCCATCCTTGAGATAAATCCCAATTAATCAGGGTGTATGATCCCTTGAATGTATCATTGGATTTGGTTTACTAGTATTTTGTTGAGGATTTCTGCATATACATTTAATCAATGATATTGACCTGAGTGTTTTTTGCTTTTGTGATATCTTTGTCTGGTTTTGGCATCAAGATGATGCTACCCTTATAGAATGAGTTCAGAAGCTTTCCTTCCTCTGCAGTTTTTTCAAATAGTTTCAGAAGAACAGATATTAACTCTTCTCTAAAATGTTTGGTAAAAGTCAACTGTGAAGCCATCTGGTCCTGGAATTCTGTTTACTGGGCGTTTTTTAATTACTGCCTCAATTTCATTACTGGTAACTGGTCTGTTCATACTTTCTATTTCTTCCTAGCTCAGTCTTGGGGGATTGTACCTTTCTAATAATTTGGCCATTTCTTTCTAGGTTGTAACTGGCATGTAATTGGCATGTTAATTGGCATGTTATTGTTCATAGTCATTTTTTTTGGATCCTTTGTATTGCTGTGGTGTCAGTTGTAACTTTTTTCATTTCCAATTTTGATTTGGGCCATCTCCCTTTTTTTTTCCCCCCTTAATGAGTCTGGCTCAAGTTTTACCAGTTTTGTCTTTTCAAAAAAACCAGCTTTAATTTCATTGAAAATTTAAGTCTCTATTTCTGCACTGATCCTTGATAATTTGGGGGGGTTGTTCTTCTTTCTCTAGTTTCTTAGGTATAAAGTTAGGTTGTTTATTTAGGATTGTTCTTGTTTCCTCAGCTAAGTTTGTATCACTATAAACCACTCTCTCAGTGTTGCTTTTTTCTGTGTCCCGTAAGTTTTGGACCATCTTCTTTTCCTTTTTCTCTAGATATTTTTTTATTTCCTCTGATTTCTCCAGTGACCCATTGGCTCTTTAGTAGCGTATTAGTTAGCCTCCGTGTGCTTGTGTTTTTTGCAGTTTCTCTTCTAGTTGATTTCTAGTCTCACATAGTGTTGTGGTGGGAACAGACGCTTGATATGATTTCAACTTTCCTAAAGTTACTGAGTTTGTTTGTGGTCTAGCACGTGCTCTATCCTGGAGCTCTATCCTGGGCTTCCCTTGTGGCACAGCTGGTGAAGAATCTGCCTGCAATGCAGGAGACAGTTCCACAGGCGCATGGATATAATGTATGCTGTGCTGCTTTTGGATGGAATGCTCTCTCTATGTGGTGTCATTTAAGGACTGTGTTTCCTTATTGATTTTCTATCTGTATCATCTGCCCATTGACGGGAATGTTAAAGTCCCCCATAATTATTGTGTTACTGTCAATTTCTCCTTTTGTGTCTGTTCATATTTATATCATACTTAGATGTTTCTGTGTTGGGTGCATATTTACAACTGTTGTATATTCTTCTTGGACTGACCCCTTGATCATTATGTTGTGCCCTTCTTTGTATATTGTAACAGTCTTCAGAGTATTTTCTCTGATGTAAGTATTGCTACTCTGGATTTCTTTAGATTTCTATTGGCGTGGAATACCGTTTTCCATCCCCTCACTTTTAATCTGTATGTGTCTCTTGATCAGAAGGGAGTCTCTTGTAAGCAGTATGTATAGGAGTCTTGTTTTGTATGCTTCAGTCTGTGTCTTTTGCTCAGAGCATTTAGTGCATTTACATCTAAGGTAATTATCAATATGTATGTTTTTATTGCCTTATTTTGGATTTGTTTTTATAGGTTTTTTTTCTCCTTTTGTTCTCATAATTTGATGACTATCTCTAGTGTTTTGTTTGGACTCTTTTTTTCTTTTTTGTGTGTATATATTATAGATTTTTGGTTTGTGGCTACTATGCGCTTTTTATTGGAGAAGGCAGTGGCACCGCACTCTAGTACTCGTGCCTGGAAAATCCCATGGGTGGAGGAGCCTGGTGGGCTATAGTCCATGGGGTCACTAGGAGTCAGACACGACTGAGAGTCTTCACTTTCCGCTTTCATGCATTGGAGAAGGACATGGCAACCCACTCCAGTGTTCTTGCCGGGAAAATCCCAGGGATGGGGGAGCCTGGTGGGCTGCCGTCTATGGGGTCGCACAGAGTCGGACACGACTGAAGCGACTTAGCAGCAGCATGTGCTGTTTATATAATAGTCTATATGTGATTATTTTAAGTCGATGATCCCTTGATTTCAAATGCACTTTTAACCTACATTTGTACTCTCCTCCCCTCGTGACTACTGTTTTTGATATATTTTATATTGCTTTGTGTATCTTAACTGCTTATTATGGATATAGATGGTTTTACTACTTTTATCCTCCCTAATGGCTTTGTCTGGGGCTGGATGTTTGCCTTTACTGGTGAGCTTTTGCATTTTGTAATGTTCTTGTTTTTCTTGTGGCCTTTTCTTTTTCTCCTAGAGATTCTTTTACATTTGTTGTAAAGCTGGTTTGATGACACTGATCTCTTTTAGGTTTTGGCTGTCTGTAAAGTTTTTGCGTTCTCCATCAAATCTGAATGAGAACCTTGCTGGGTAAAGCATTCTTGGCTGCAGGTTTTTCACTTTATCACTTTAAATATATCATGCCACTCGCTTGTGGCCAGCAGAGCTTCTACAGAAAAGTCAGCTGACAGCCGCATAGGAATTTCCTCTCTGTTCCTGTCTTTCGCTTGGGGTGTTAGCACTCCACTCGCTCTTTGTCCTTTGAATCGCAGTGTGCCTGATGCGCTCCTCTTTGGGTTAGTGCCGCATGGGGCTCTGCTCTTCTGAGACTTGGGTAACTGTTTCCTTTCCAAGGTTAGCTATTGTGTCTTCAAATACTTTCTCATGCCCTCTTTCTCCTCCTCCTGGGACCCCTATAATGTGAATATTAGTGGACTCTCGGTGCTGTCCCGGGGGTCTTAAACTGTCCTCGCTAGCTGCTAGTTAGCCTATTTAGTCAGGAGGCGACAGAACCCTCGGGGGTCTTCTGGGCTAGTGCTGGCTCACTGGTGGCTGGAGTCAGTGTCTTGAAAATTCTCAAGCTGTTACCTACCCATTGGCAGAGCCAGTTCCTGGCTGCAGAGCCCAGGGATACCTAAGCTTCTTTCAAGTTTGAGGTGGGGGGCAGGGAGGGCACAGTTCCTGACAAGTTGGGTATAGGGTTCTGGGTACCCCAGAGCTTGCATTGGCCTGCAAGTGGGTAGGGTCAGGCCAGGGCCCACAGGCTGTGGGATCATAGTTTTCTTGTATCTGGTGTTTGTCCCCTCATGGGTGAGACTGGTCTAGAAGCTAATTTGGGCTTCCTGCAGAAAAAGGGATGGGTCTGTGTCCTCACCTGGTCGGTTGTTTGGCCCGAGGTACACTGGCATCTACAGGCTTTTGAGTGGGGTTGATGAGCTGGGATGGCAGCAGCACTGTTCACACAACAGAATTTCCCCAGGATGGCTGCCGCACCCCTTTGGCCTTGCAACCCAGTGCATGTGAGATTGTGTGTGGGCCCTTTAAGAGTGAGGGCTCTAGTCCTGTGGGACTCCCAGTCAAGCCTCATTGGCCTTCAAAGACTAATGCTCTGGGGGGTTGTCTTCCCAGGCCCTCAGGCTGGAGGTCCAACAGGGGCCTCAGAACTCCCACTCCAGGGAGAGAGCCTCTACAGTGTGATTATTCTCCAGTTGTGGGTATGGGATTTGATTATATCCCATGTTCGCCCATTCTCCCTGTTTTCATTGTGAGTTCTTCTCTGTGTTTTTAGTTGTAGAAGATCTTTCTGGTAGGTCCCAGTCTTTTTCTCTGGTGGTGGTTCTGCAGGTATAGTTGTGATTTTGGTGTGCTCAGCAGAGGAGTTCAGGGTCTTTCTACACCACTGTCTGAGTCGCTGTCCTATAAACTGTTGATGCTTCTGTGCTCATGGTCTGGCCTCAGCTCCACTCTTAAGTCACCAAGGGAGCAAAGCTCAGCTTCCCGCTGACGTCTACAAGAAAGCCATGCACACTGAGCATGCTGGGAAATGACCCTCATCATGTGAGAACTGTCCTCTAAGGTTCAGCGCACGACCGTCCTGTGTCCAAGTGCTGGGCTTGTGCCTCAGTGGGTACCACCATTGTGGCCTGTGAGCCTGTTGCTATAAATTCACTTAATGTTTAGGAGCAGGGGCAGTCAGATGACACCCTGACTCACCTTCAGCCCTTTCACTGGTTCTCTCAGGCTATTTTTCCTCTTCCATCCCTGGGTCCCTCTCCAGGACAACCCACAGACCTCTCCCCTTTGACATGCAGAACAGTTCCCAGAACCTATCCCAGATACCATCTGTCCCCGCTGCTCCGTCAGGCTGGCTGGTCAGGAATTTTCACAGGGGCAGTCCTTTGAGTATTACCCTAAAGAGAAGTTTTCATACAGGCTGCTAAGTGGAAAGGAAAAGACTCTTTACTTTAGCCATCTTGTTGTGAGTGACCCTCTCCCACACCACCTAATAATTACAGCTCCCACTGAGTGCTCAGTAGTCACAGATTCTTGTGCTAAGAAGGCACATTCAGGTTCACAGCCACTCATCACTTAACCTGGAGCAGCTAAAGGCTTGGCCAAGTCACTCAGCTAGAGAGTGACAGGGCTGGGATTTGAACCCAGGGTGCTTCAGCCAGGAGCCCCAGTAACCTTCTGCTAACTGCATTCACAGGCCAAATGGTGGCACCCACTAGGCACAAGCCCAGCACTTGGGCACAGGACGGCCTTGAGCTGAACCCTGAGGACATTTCTCACATGATGAGGATCATTTCTCAGCCCCGAAAGGCCACTGGGGGTAGCGCTCTAGCTTCCCTCATTTCCACTCCCATCTCGCACGGCTAGGTTAGGCGCAGCGTCACAGGCTGGGGGAGACCCTGACGATCTCTGACAGCTTAGACACCACATCTGCCCACCCATCACCCCGCTGAGCATCACCCACGCCACTGCCGATGTGGACTCACAGATTAGGGAACTCGAGTGAAAGGCCAATCCGATGCAGCATCAGAAGCACCCGGCAACCTTCCCCAGGCCTCTGGGCAAGATGGAGAGTGACCTGGAAAATCAAATGCAGAGATGTGTCCCAAAATATAGGAGTCTTGTGTGAGGCAGAGTAGAATCTATTAGTTTGAGAAATTGGTCTGGAAATCTTATTAAAAGAGACAAATCATCCCACATTCTCTCCAGACTGAGAATATTGGAGATAATAGACTTTCCTTGACACTTCAGACCCATGGAGCTCATGTCAGGATCACAGCCAACCTCTGGCAAGGCACAATTCAAAGCAGGTAATAAAGGCAATTATTTTTTTTTAAATTGGCAGTTCTGATTAATTCTGATTTCTCCGGCCAGCCACAGACTTATCTGTACCGGTCCCTCATTACTGTGAAGGTTGCAGGGCAGAAGAGCCAATGGCAAAGAGAAATGAAGTTCAAGTTGCGGATTTGTCATTACTGCACAGCTCAGCAGATGATTCTCCAGCCACAAAGGCCACTGTGTCCAGCACTTCACACACACACACACACACACACACACACACACACACACACCCTTTCTCAATATTCTTAATTACCAGCCAATGGGGACACCGGGAAAGCCAGGCACCACTGCATCATGAAACTTAACCTTGCTTACCTTTGCTATTTAAGAGGGGTGATAAGAGGAAGACTGCTTCAAATCTGTACATTAGCTATGATCACTGCTGTTATTTTTGTTGAACACTGCAAGGTTCGAGAATGATACGAATCACTGGAACGTAGTGGGTGCTGGCACCCTGCCAAGGGCTTTCTTCCCACATGTTTTCTCTTTTTCCTGAAAACAACCCTGTAGGACAAGGGTTGTCAATGTTCTCTGCAGAAGAAACAGATAGGAAATACTTGAGGTTTTGTGGGCTCTGTGGTCTCTGTCACTACTACTCAAATCTACCGTGAGAGCTTGAAAGAAACCATAGAAAATATGTAAGTGGCGAATAGACCTAAACTTCCTTTACAGACTCAGACAGCTGGCCAGGTTTGGCTAGTGGGCCATGGTGTGTGTGAACAAAGGGTATCCCTAAGCTGGAGTCTGGGCCCCACAGCTGGGAGACTTGTTCTTCTCCTCTCTTCCCCCGACTCATCCATGCTGGCCCTAGTTCTGGAGGAAGGATAGAGTCAAACAAGGTTCTGCATGTGATGCCCAAGGTGAGCTGGCTGTCAGCAAAAGAAAAACTGATCACTTTAGGAAATGCCTGCCTCCATGGTGGCTGTGAGGAGGCCACCAGATTGCTGGGGTTTCTGTGGGTCCCCTCTGTCCATTTAGCTCCTCGTCTACAAGCTCAGCCTAGGCCAAGGCAGACCCCACTGAGACTCCTGCATCTCCAAACCTTTGATGGGTCTTTTGAGTCTCAGCTACATCTTCTGGAAAGTCCTCAGAAGAAAAGGCTTTCTAAAACATGGCCTCTTCATCCCTGCTGGGGTGGTTCCCACGAGCCTGCAGCCCAGCCTTAGCTCTCCTCTGTGCCCTGGACAGTGCCCATCTCTGGTCACACCTGGGAGTTGCTATGGGCATCTATGCCCCTTGGAAACCAGGAGTTGAGGGATCAGGCTTCACCCTTCTCTGAGCCACATCCCCTGCCACCGACCTTAACATTCTTTCCTGAACTAAAGTCATCCAGTGAGCCAACAGAGACAGGGGCATCAAGCGTCTATCTCTTACTCTTGATGACACTACAAACTTAAGAGACAATTTAGGATCTTAGAGCAGACTCTCTCAGTCTCTGCACTATGAGACCTGGGGCCAGATTCCTCTCCAGAGCACCATCACAGACACTAGAGGGTATTTAGTGGCATCCTGACCTCTACTCATCAGATGGACATCTTTGACCATCAAAAATGTCCCCTGGGTGACAAAGCAACCTCTGCTGAGAATCGTCATCTCAGGGTGAGAAGCAACAACTGCTTTTTGCTCCCTGCTGCAGGTTCTAATTTCCAATTCCCCACAAAAGGAAAAATAGCAGCCAAGATCTCTCAGCACCACAGTACCATGTTACATTAGCTCTTGGTGCAAGGAAAGCATAATCAGCCCCATTTTACAGATAAGAAAACTGTGTTACACAGCTAGTAAGCAGCAGAGACTGCACTTGGACCCAAGCCCATCTGATGTCAAAACCTACATCTATATTTAAATCTCATGATCTGATGATGAAATGAATGCTATGAAGGTTTTCCCAGAATGGAAAGAACTTATAGCTGCTCTTCCCTCAGTGTTCTGTCTAATCCTGACAGCAGCGTGTCAGGGTAGCCTGTATTCTCCCTATTTTACAGATGGGGAAAACGGAGGCCCAGCAAGCCTAACAGATGGTTTGAAATCAGCACAGCAAAGATGTTTAAGCCCAGTGTTTCTATGTTCAGAGCTCTGACTTTTCAAACCGCCCCCTACCAAAAAAAAAAAAATGGAGGCTGTTGCCCAGTGGGAAAGCTGAACCTGATTTCCTACACAGCACTCTGCCTTTCTAGCCAGTGTGTCCCACAGGCTCGGGGATAAGTGAAACAACGCCCCGCCCCAATCCCTCTCCTTGCCTCAGCTCTGCATGCAGTACTGGCCTGAGAAGACGTCGGGGTGCTACGGGCCTATCCAGGTGGAGTTCGTCTCGGCAGACATCGATGAAGACATCATCCACAGGATATTCCGCATCTGTAACATGGCTCGGGTGAGTGTCTGGCCGCTGCTGCGTCCTGGGCTCCTCCTTCTGAACAGACGGCTGCTGCTGGGGAGGAGCCCGCCGGAGTCGGTGCTGGGCTCTCCTGATCCATCCGTCCTCGGGGAAGTGATGCCTCTGCCAGTTCTGGCTCCACACACAGAGCCACACCGGGGGCAGCCAGCCAGCCATCTGCCTGTTCCCTGACATGCTGGCCGCTGTGTAGACAAAGCTCAGAGTACGCCACTTCCCTGCCACGCCGCGCAGTGTGGGCATGAGTTGGTGCAGCCTTTGAGTGGGTCCAGTAAGCTTTGGGCTAGCCGGAAAGGAAGTTGGGAAACAAGCTTCTTTCATGAGGAATTTCACTGCTGGGTGAAGGAGTTACTGGGCTAGAAGGAAGAGATGAGGGGCTAACTAAATGGTGACTGACTAACATGACCGTGGTCTTTACTGGAGGCTCAGGGTGAGGAGAATTCAGTTCCTGTCCTCTCAGAATTCACTCACAGGAAAGCACAGTGTGTTTGGAACATGAATAACAAGGAGAGAGAAGAGTCCTGCCCACTATTCAGGGAGGCTTTCCTAGAAAAAGGGACACCTGAGTTGGGTTTTGAAGACTGCATAGAAGTTTTTCAGGTAGAAGAGGGATGCAGGGCAGTCGGAACAGGAGAATCAGCGCGCAGAGGCGGGCGTGGGGATGGCGTGTGACTCACCGTGAGGGCGTTACACTCAGAGCCCACGTATTCCATCTGCCGCTGCAATGCTGCCCCCCGGCAGACCGCCCCTGACAGCCTCTCTGTTCTCAGCCCCAGGACGGGTACCGCATAGTCCAGCACCTCCAGTACATCGGCTGGCCCGCCTACCGGGACACGCCCCCCTCCAAGCGCTCTCTGCTCAAGGTGGTCCGGCGGCTGGAGAAGTGGCAGGAGCAGTGTGACGGGCGGGAGGGACGCGCTGTGGTCCACTGCCTGTGAGTATGACGGGAGGGCCGCCGGGGCAAGGGGGCGGTGGGCAACAGGACGTCCTTGGTGCCGCTGGCCACAAATTCTGTCTTAGGCATCCCGGGCCATACCACGCCCTGTGGGCCAACAGGAGTGCATCCAAGGCATTACAGTCCTTTCATGGACTAGGGGTGCAGCCATAAAGCTATCTGTGGGACATCCTATTCACAAGCATTCCCTCTGCTCCTTAGAATTTAAAATGGTTTGGGGAAAAGTGATACGAGGGCCTCACTCTTTAAAAAGGAAGTTGAATCAAGATCTTCCCTGTTGCAGAACAGTATTTCTGGAGCAGGTGGAGTCATTAACATCTTACTCTAGAATTGAGTTCAGTTGTTTCAAAACCAGGAACTCTTTCAAACAGGCAGTGCACACATGTCAGGAAGACTGGAGCGCTTAAGGGAGAGGTGTGAGGCAGGGGAGGTCCCTGCCCACTCCTGCCCATGGGATTGTTTCTTAGCCTGCTTTTTTTTTGCAGGAGTACCTTTTTATTTGGGTCTTCCTTCGCCAAGGTGACCAGCAGTTTGGGCTGTAGGAAGGCACAGGGGTGTCCTCCCATCCACAGGGACCTTGGCATCATCCTTAGAGGGCAGAGATGCCGAAACAGAACAGACACCGAAGTACAGGTGCTGCCAATGAAGGGAGGGCGACTGTCTGCACCTGAAACATCTGGCCGTTGAGGGTCCTGTGGATGAAACATCTGGGAGGTTGACGGACTTAGTTTCCATCCAGGTGTTCTTGAGGCACAGACCATTACATGATATCATTAGTTGCTCTTGGCAACATGCCCAGGAGTTCCAAACCTGGCAGATTCCTAAAGAGACTTTCTGTAAAGAGCCGGAGGGGTGTGTCCGTGAAGATGATTTACGGGGCCTCAGAGAGAAGGTGCGATGGAGGGATGGCCCTGCCAAGAGCCCCGTATCTCTATTTATACATCCTGAATTACACAGGATGTTCTGACTGAGAAAACAGAGATGAGCCATCTCCCTCAGGAGCCCCATCCCATCCCAGCCCCACCTGAAACCCAGTCTGGCTGACCCGAGGCTCGCAGAGCTGTGTCTGGTAGCGTTGTCCTTAGTGGATGGGAAGAACTGAAGTAAAAGCACGCGCAACCTTCCACTGTCTTCACTGGATGTGCGGGTGGACCCAGGGCACCCTCTGGACAAGGAAGCAGGCAGCACATGTCCAGAGACACTCGTATCTGCCTTGGGGGTTTGGGTCCATGTGCCATGGGTGATGGTCACATGCTCCTGGAACCAAGGAAACATCAAGCTAAGTGAACTCTCCAAGGCCATCCCCTTTATGATACGAATGACGAACCTGGGGCTCAGACAGGAAGTGACACGCCCAAGGTCAAAGCAGGTTCATGGCACAGATGGGACTCAACTATGGCTTGGGCTTTCTACCACCACCTTCCCTTGCATTCCCCCCACCGCCTCCCCCGCCCCCCACTGCTGCAGACATGGCACTGGGCTCGGCAGGTGCCTGAGGGGTACCCAGGAGTCTGCTCACCTCCTTCCACTGTGTTTAGGAACGGGGGAGGCCGCAGCGGAACCTTCTGCGCCATCTGCAGTGTGTGTGAGATGATCCAGCAGCAGAACATCATTGACGTGTTCCACATCGTGAAGACGTTACGGAACAACAAGGCTAACATGGTGGAGACCCTGGTGAGTGGCCGAGACTGTCCTCCATGGGGAAAAGTGATACGAGGGCCTCACTCTTTAAAAAGGAAGTTGAATCAAGATCTTCCCTGTTGCAGAACAGTATTTCTGGAGCAGGTGGAGTCATTAACATCTTACTCTAGAATTGAGTTCAGTTGTTTCAAAACCAGGAACTCTTTCAAACAGGCAGTGCACACATGTCAGGAAGACTGGAGCGCTTAAGGGAGAGGTGTGAGGCAGGGGAGGTCCCTGCCCACTCCTGCCCATGGGATTGTTTCTTAGCCTGCTTTTTTTTTGCAGGAGTACCTTTTTATTTGGGTCTTCCTTCGCCAAGGTGACCAGCAGTTTGGGCTGTAGGAAGGCACAGGGGTGTCCTCCCATCCACAGGGACCTTGGCATCATCCTTAGAGGGCAGAGATGCCGAAACAGAACAGACACCGAAGTACAGGTGCTGCCAATGAAGGGAGGGCGACTGTCTGCACCTGAAACATCTGGCCATTGAGGGTCCTGTGGATGAAACATCTGGGAGGTTGATGGACTTAGTTTCCATCCAGGTGTTCTTGAGGCACAGACCATTACATGATATCATTAGTTGCTCTTGGCAATATGCCCAGGAGTTCCAAACCTGGCAGATTCCTAAAGAGACTTTCTGTAAAGAGCCGGAGGGGTGTGTCCGTGAAGATGATTTACGGGGCCTCAGAGAGAAGGTGCGATGGAGGGATGGCCCTGCCAAGAGCCCCGTATCTCTATTTATACATCCTGAATTACACAGGATGTTCTGACTGAGAAAACAGAGATGAGCCATCTCCCTCAGGAGCCCCATCCCATCCCAGCCCCACCTGAAACCCAGTCTGGCTGACCCGAGGCTCGCAGAGCTGTGTCTGGTAGCGTTGTCCTTAGTGGATGGGAAGAACTGAAGTAAAAGCACGCGCAACCTTCCACTGTCTTCACTGGATGTGCGGGTGGACCCAGGGCACCCTCTGGACAAGGAAGCAGGCAGCACATGTCCAGAGACACTCGTATCTGCCTTGGGGGTTTGGGTCCATGTGCCATGGGTGATGGTCACATGCTCCTGGAACCAAGGAAACATCAAGCTAAGTGAACTCTCCAAGGCCATCCCCTTTATGATACGAATGACGAACCTGGGGCTCAGACACAGAAAGTGACATGCCCAAGGTCAAAGCAGGTTCATGGCACAGATGGGACTCAACTATGGCTTGGGCTTTCTACCACCACCTTCCCTTGCATTCCCCCCACCGCCTCCCCCGCCCCCCACTGCTGCAGACATGGCATTGGGCTCGGCAGGTGCCTGAGGGGTACCCAGGAGTCTGCTCACCTCCTTCCACTGTGTTTAGGAACGGGGGAGGCCGCAGCGGAACCTTCTGCGCCATCTGCAGTGTGTGTGAGATGATCCAGCAGCAGAACATCATTGACGTGTTCCACATCGTGAAGACGTTACGGAACAACAAGGCTAACATGGTGGAGACCCTGGTGAGTGGCCGAGACTGTCCTCCAAGAGCCAGGGGCTGCCGGTGGTTCCCTGAACCTGAACAACAGAGCATCCAGGAGGAAGGACACTCAGCTGCCGCTGCTTCCTGAACACCTGCAGTCCCGCCCTCTGCACCCACGTCACCTGCTTCCCTCCCCCGCCCAGCCTCACCAGCCTCTCTCCTACAGAGCAGCCCACATAGTCCTCTTGGCGCATGCTGCTCTGTGTTACTTTCTTTCCACTCCAGAGGGAAGTGTCACTAACTCTGGCTTAGGGGACAGGATGCTGGGTTAGTAGAATGTGAACTACCGAGTTGACCAGAACTTCCATTCAGCTTTTTTCATAACATATTGCCCAAATGTTCATTCCAGTTTTTCTGTGCTATGTTTTTGATTCAGGCCTAAATCTATTCTTGGATTCCCTGGTGGCTCAGGCGGTAAAAAGAATCTGCCTGCAGTGCAGGAGACATGGGTTCGATCCCTGAGTCGGGAAGATCCCCTGAAGGAGGATATGGCAACCCACTCCAGTATTCTTGTCTAGAAAATCCCGCAGACAGAGGAGCCTGGCAGGCTATAGCCCATGGGGCTGCAAAGAGTCAGACACAGCTGAGCAGCTAACACTTAACTTTACTTAAACCTATTCTCATTAATTTATGAGAATAATTACCATATAAATAATTACCATATAAAGCATCGAGCTAGGCATCATAAAGAAAAGGACAGGAAGAAACTTGGTGGCAGAGTTCCAAAGGTTAAGACCTGGTGCAGAGATAGAGATGTGCCATACCCTGAGAGCTTTGACGTGAGTCTTTACATCTATGCCAAGTGTGGCCTTACCGGAAGTGAGGGCCTGCTCCAAGACCAGTCCACAGACCAGCAGAAGCATCCTGCGTGAGCTTGGCAGAGATGCAGACCCTCGAACCCTACTCCAGATTTACTGAATCTGAACCTGCGTGGACATTTTGACGCGACTGTTAGCACAGACATAGATAACATTCTCTCCACACTCTGAACTCTCTTCTTCTCTGCCTCTCCTCCTCCTCAGGACCAGTATAAATTTGTATACGAGGTGGCGCTGGAATATTTAAGCTCCTTCTAGCCCGACGGCTCGGGGAACCTGCCAGAGTCCGGAGGCTGCTGCGGCCAAGCCCCCTTTCTGTGAACGGCAGCGACTGGGCTCAGGGGCAGCACCCTGCCTGACTCCAAGGAGAAGACTGGCGACCCTATGGTCCACGGCGGGCTGGCACCTTCCCAGGGTCTCTGGGTGCCGTGGAGGCGGTTACCCCAACAGGCCCCGGCGTCTTTTGCAGAAGTGCACCCAGAGCGAGGCCCGGACTTTTCAGCGCCCAGACCTCTTGCTTTTGCTCTTTCCAGTCTGTGACTCTCACGGCAAGCCGGCTGTGCAGGTGCAGGGGGATGTGACGAGGCTCATGGGGTCACCACGCTGCTGCCCCCATCGTCTCCTCCCGGGACCCCTGGCATAGACACACGCCGGTCTGGATCACTGGGACCTCGGGATGCTCCCGAGTGCACAGCCGAGGCCCTCATCCTCCCGCCTCACCTGCATGGGGCTTAGCCCAGTGCCATTCTGTACCCCTCCCCCAGCCCGGGGCCGTGACCTTCTGCCACTCACCAGCCAGCCCCCGGTGTCCACGGCTGTCCGGGATCCAGGTTTTCTCGGCTTGTCTGTGCTCGGTGGGGCAAGGTGGGACTGCGGGGAGCCTGCTGCCTTCCTCTGGATTGCCTCCCGGGGCAGGGCTCCGGCTGGCCCTGTGTCCTGGGCGATGACTCCCCGGGGAGGGATGAACAAGATTGATGATTTTCCAAAGTGTACGTGAAAAGAAACTTTCTTTCGGAGGGTGTAAAGTCTTAGTCTCTGATGTCAGAAACTGGTGAGGAGGGAAGTTCAGTTGTGTAGCTGTAAGACCAATCTCCTGGGCCTGTTATCTCCCTAGCAAGGTCCCCAAGAGGTCCCCCCACACAGGGGCAGCACAGCAGCAGAGCAAGGGGAGTTTCGTTTGGTGGCTGACAGGAGCATACCCCAGAGCTTTGATTTGAATGCCTGCCTAGAGCAACCCAGCTGCCATCTCAGAAAAGGTCACTCGTGGACCCAATGATACTCCAGTTGAAAACAGACCTCGGGGATCAGGCCTGGGGTTCTTGCCTAAAGTGTGGGTCAGTCGATGACAGGGAGCCGACTTTGACTAAGCATCTACTATATGCCAGACTTGGCACGTTCTTGGACCCCACCTCCCCACCCAACCCTGGGAGCTGTTCACCTGTGATCACCCTGATTTTACAACTGAAGACACTGAGGCATCTTCTTCAGGTTTCCAAAAGGCAGATCATAGGGTGAGACCTGTACTGTCATCCTTTCATAGCCAAGCAATTATTTTATGGAGGGAAAATAAGGCCAGAAACTTCTGATCAGCGAACTCCACAAATGGCAATCTAGTTTATTCTGACGCCCGTGTTTCTGGGAAGCTCAGTTTCGGATGTATTTTAGTAACTCATTCCCGGCTCCCCAGGAGACCTAGTCCCATCTCATACCCTGGCCAGTGAAGACCGCTCCCTGGGCCCTTAGGCCGTGAGGGCTGGGAGCCAGGGACACTCTCTGTCTACCTGGGTCTCTAGCTGGTGCTGTGGTACAGTACCTGGCAGCCTGGGGTGGCCTGGGATCCAGGACGTGCCATCCTGGAAGCTGGTCTGGCCCCAGACGGGGCGTGAGGAGCACAGGTTTCCCTCAGGCTTACTGTATCTTGGGGAAACAGAAGCTAAATGCAGCATCAAGTGTTATTCGAGCCTCACAGCAGGGCTTTGTAGAGGAGGTGACATCCCTTCCACCAGGTAGAACAACCAAGAGAAGGAAATTCAGGCCAAGAGAACATGTGCAAAGACACAGAGGTGTGCAGAATCCTTGGGGGTGGGCGAGAGGGCGGGCGGCGAGCCCAGTTGGAGCAGGGCCTGGCAGCTCTGGGGCAGGAAACAAGCCAGCGGGGAGGGAGTGGCGAGCCCCACCCGCAGGGCGGACTTGGCACCTGTGGGCAGCAGGGGCCCGGGAGCTCTGAGTGGCGCTCAGCTCAGTGGTGAGGAGGCCCCCTCTGGGGCCAGTGGGGCTGCCTCTCTTCCTTTCATCAGACACTGTGAACACATTCCCTTAAGCATACACTTTTAATATCACATCTATTTGTCTGTCTGCTCATCGTTTGTTGCTGGAACAAAATACACAGTACTTTCAGAGGCCCAGCTTCTGTGAAGAAATCAGGATCTCTGCTACGTCACAGAGCAGGGGACCAAGCCAGAGCCCAGGGCCCCGAGGATGGGACACGGCAGGAGCTCACAGAAGCTGTCGGCACGGACTCCGGGACTGCCTTGAAGCCTCGGGACCCCAGACTCAGCCAGGAAAGAAGCCCCCCATGAGCCTGCTCTTCCCTGTCATGGCTCGTGCCCTGGCCCCAGGACCCCACCCCACGGGGCCTGCCGGCCTCCCCGGCTCAGCCCGCTGCTCCAGCCAGCCCCCCCCACCAGCCTTCCAGAAGCCTGTGGCGCAGGAAGTCAGCCTGCTCTATACTTCTCCCTCAGATTCGGGGCTCATCTGTGCAAAACAGGAGCCGGGGAGGGGGCTGGTCTCCAACACAAATAAGCCCTAGGGTTTATTCTGCTCAGGAGGGGGTGAAATTGCTGGCAGATGAAATGACAGTGGCTTCTATCATTTCAAATGGTAGGAATTTAGAATGTGACTTCGAGGAGAAGGAAGCTTGTGAAAAGCCAAAAGCCTCGTGGTTCTCACCTTCTGGATGTGGACCCTGCTTGGAGAAGATGGAAGGAATTAACGAGAAGCCAGGAACGGTCCCACCTGCACGCATGTCTGGCCTGCACATCTCCAAGATGTATCCTGGCTGCAACCTAACTCACTGTCCTCTCCTCCTTTCTGGTGTGAAGATTCTGGGGCCAGGGGCTCTGAGCCTCCAGACGGTCACAGCATGCCTCTCTCTGTGGGAATGGGGGGCATCATCTTGCTTTTCCATCTTCTCTTTGGATGGAGCCCAAGTCGCGGCCTGCCTGCCAGGTATCACCCATCCTGTGCAACCAGCAGACCCTGTGCTGGAGACTAATGTGAGCTCACCCAGTTCTCCCAACACCCCTAAGATGTGCTTTCAACTGTCCCCATTTTACAGATGAGGAGACTGAGGGGAGAATCACTTACCCTCCCCCCAGCATTCCACTACAGCTAGTAAAGGAGGGAGCCAGGGTTTAAACTGGTTCTTTTAACTTCAAAGACAGTCTCTTTCCACTATTGTGTCTCAGATTTTCCCATGACAGGGTGCAGGGGGTGAGGGTGGGAGGGACCCTTAAGAGCCAAGACTAGAGTGAAGCAGGCCCAGTGGATCTCGCAAAACCCAAAGCAGACAACAAGCTCAAAACTCCTTCAGTTTCATGTTTAACAATTCACATAGTATTTGCATCCTTCGCTAATTTAGCCTGATTTGACAAGAGGATATCAATATTTTTTTAACCACATGTGCCTGATCCCTCATGTGGCTTTGCCCCCCTCCACTCACTATGATGGCCCTAGGGAGTGACCGCCCAGTCTGAGAGGCACAGTGCCTGGCCATGCTGCTCCCTCCTAAAGCCGATGCCAGACAAGCTCAAGTCCAGCTCACCTACCCCCTGGCTCACCACCTGCCCCTGGTGTGGGGATTCCCTGACCTCACTGTTCACGGGCTGATCTCAAGTCTCCTTCAGTTGCATACTAGAAAAAATAAACCTTTGACATCTACTATAATTACACAGACATGCCCATCTGGAATGGCAAAGGCTGAGCCCGTAAAACCCTAAAGGGAAAGGAGATGACACTGTCCTCAGCGGACTCCTGGATCCTGGGGCCTCTAGAAGGTGATGCCCTTTGTCCACACGGAGTCGCATGATCGCTAATCTGGCCCAACCTGGGGACACACTTCAGACGAGGGGCAGGAAGCCTCCCTGTCCGCAGACTCACTGGGATGTCACACAGGGCGCTGGAGGGAGTGCCACCAGGAAGCACAGTTCACTATGGCACAGTCTCTCCCTTGGTGAGACGTGGGGTTATGGTAGAGAGAGCTCAGTCTTCAGTTCTAATCTAGCCCAGTCATTTCCTGGCTTTAGAATACTGAACCAACTAATCAGTGGGAAAAGTTGTGGAAAGAGAAGCCTCGGATGGGCAGAAGTAGGCAGATTTGGGGATCTTTGGGTAGGAAAACAGGAAGGCAAAGCCAAGACATTAGGATCCAATAGAAGAATGCATAGTGTCTCCTGGGCAAAGTGATGACGCAGCAGAGCAGGGAATAGGGAGGGACCGGGCAGAACCACTTGGAACAAGGATGTTGCTGTAGAACAAGTCTCTCTCTGGGAGGAAAGATGATTAATTCTCCCTGTGACTGATGAACTGTGTTCATTCATCACTGGGTCCCCACTGTCAGCTCGCTCTTTGGTGTGTGTCCCTACCGTGATCCACACTTCCTCAGGACAGTGTGAATACCTGTTGTGTGCAGAAGGGCCAGTCTAGCAAGGATGCTGCAGAGAGAAGTGAGGCACAGGGAGGAGCAAACAGGAGTGTATCAGGTCATCTTTACAGGAATAATTGCCCAGCCCAGATCCAGTGACACTGAAGGAGATGGTAGTTCCCCTGAACCTCATTGCCTTAGAACAGGATGAAGAAAAGCATCTTCCTTTAGCCTACATCTGGCCTCTCCTGGGGTATCAGCAGCAAGCTGAGTCAGGACTAATGCCCTGGAAAACACAGGTGAGCCCAAGGGTAAGATGAGCTCGGTGCTAATCCTGAGCCCTAAAGCCAGCACACTGCTGGGCCAAGATCCCTGGGGGTGGGTGGTAAACCGAAGCCGCGGGGAGGAAGGTGAGACATGAGTCTCATGGATGGCCCCGACTTGCCTTCCCCCATCATCTAACTAGCCTGAGCTCCTTCTCAACCAGTGATGCCAGCTCCAAATCACAGCCAGATACGACAGGGAAGTCAGCGATGCGAATCCAGCTGGAGGGAACCAGCTGAGACTCAGCCTTGTTCCTGGGTCCCCATGCAAAGGTTCCATGTTGGAGCTGTCCACAGACACACGCCTCACAGTGATAAAATGCAAGCCTTGGCTTCATCTAGCCAGGATCTGCCTTTGAGGAACAGCAAGGAGAGATGTCAGTGGCAGAGAGCAGAGGGGGCTCCAGTGCCTCAGAACCGTGGATATGGTCCTCGGAAGCACAGAGAGATGTCTAAGCCATATTTGCGCACATGGTGCACTCTTCTGGTTTCCTGGGGACCAGAGGTAAGCTTTCGTGTGACTGGCGGTGTACGATACTTGCATGGAGACCATCCCTCCCACCTACCTCCAGGAGAGGTGGGAAGGGTCAGAGGGGCCACGTGCACCCCTCAAATCCACCCATGGAAGGTCCCCAAGATGCAGAGTCAGCGCCCATAATGGGAGACCACAGACTTTGCATCCTAGTTATCGAAGAGATTGAGGTAGTCAGTGCGGCTGACGCAAAGATGCAGGACCCAGAATGGGCATACTATAGGGAAAGGCTGTTGGGACTGGGTTACTGTGAACTCCCATAGGTATCTGAGAGCTGTCTGAGCAGTGGAATTTGGACCCTGGTTCTTGGTAGAAATGCCCAGAGAATGACAGTCTGGGATCCTTGGAGTGTTGGATAAGATGATATCAGCATGAAAGCCTAGAGCTCAAGGTAATCAATTTATGGTCCCTTGGTGGGTGGGATGCTTAGAATCAGAGGAGGAAAGGGAATATGAAGCAACCTGTCAAAATTGCAAAACTGAGTTTCTATATACTTACTTCACTGCCTTTGCACTTGTGAATATAAATCAGTGGGCCCGCTTTGTGATGGTGCCCCTGTCTCTCCTGCGGAAGATTAACAGTGTAAGGTGTTCTTTGGACCAAAGCTTCCAGGGCAGTCTGAAGGCTCAGAGGGACAGAGGGGTGACTTCCCAGTTCAGATGAGACTTCTGATGGGTCAGGCAGAGTGCCAGTGCCCACGCCCTCCACAGGCCTGCAGATGGGCGAAACGTCATAGCTCTCAGAGAGGACTTGCTATCTGCCAAAGAAGCTGAGCTGCCCCATCTTAGCAGCTGTCCAGCAAAAGCCGGACATCCTTTTAAAGGGAAGGAGGAGCTTTGCTGAGATGTCCTTTAGGTTTCTTCCCCCAAGATGAGTGAGATGCTACAGAGCTGGGACCTTGCTGGACGCCTTCCTTCCTGCAGAGCACAAAGCCAAACAGGTTGTGCTCGCTTGTGTGAGCTAAAGCCGCCAGTCCCCTGCTGCCCCCCACACCGCACGGGCCGAGAGCCTGCTCTGCCACACATCCAGGCTGGGTATGGCCGGAGAGAGTATACCCAGAGAGAGCAGCTGCCGTGCCACAGAGCCCATGCCCACCAAGATCTCTGACGAGACCAGTCACAGTGTAGGCCCGCAGGGCCATCGCTGACGGCAGAATCAGTAAAGGTCCGAGCAGGACCCAGAGCAGGGCTTTGCGTACCATACACCTTAACTCCAGAGGTGACGTCTGCACCCCTCCCCACACCTGAGACCTGCTAGAGCAGACAGCAAAAGCACAGTGGCTCATCCCCAGCACATCCATTTCATTGCCAGACAGACCCTCAGCTAGCCTAGGCTAACCCACACTGGCGATCAGACTTGAAAGCACTTTCCACCTTCCCTTCCACCCTACACCTCACCGGCCAATGAAAGGCAGAGAGTCGGGGCACCTGCCATTGCCTTGGCTACTGGACACCATCGTAGCCCTAGAAGGGCCATCACGGGGTTCCCATCAACTCCAGGGAGACTGGCGCTTCCACGTCCACTGGGCGCATGCCACTGCATGAGAGCAAAGTCTCCACTCTGTCGGCAGCCTCCTCCGTGAGCCCCAGCGGCCTGCACTTGTACAGTTTGGGTGTTTGATAGATAAAGCACGTATGAGAAGAGAAAACAAAATAAATCAACTTAAAAAAAAAAGCCAGCACTGTACTGTCAATGTTCTTTTTTTTTTCCTTTCCAATTCTAGCTTAAAAAAGCAGAAGGTAAATAATGTCAGGTCAATGAATATCAGATATATTTTTTGACTGTACATTACAGTGAAGTGTAATCTTTTTACACCTGCAAGTCCATCTTATTTATTCTTGTAAATGTTCCCTGACGATGTTTGTAATATGGCTGTGTTGAAAATCTATACAATAAAGCTGTGACCCTGAGATTCATGTTTTCCTAACATCTTCGCACTGGTGTCTTCCTGAGGTTGGGTGGGATAAGACAGAGACAAGTTGAAGGAGGAAGAGGAAAAAAGCCTAGTATGGACTGCTAAGTCGCTTCAGTCGTGTCCGACTCTGTGCAACCCCACAGATGGCAGCCCACTGGGCTCCACCATCCGTGGGATTCTCCAGGCAAGAACACTGGAGTGGGTTGCCATTTCCTTCTCCAATGCATGAAAGTGAAAAGTGAAAGTGAAGTCGCTCAGTCACGTCTGACTCAGCGACCCTATAGACTGCAGCCTACCAGGCTCCTCCATCCATGGAAGTTTCCAGGCAAGAATACTGGAGTGGGATGCCATTGCCTTCTCCGATTATGGACTAGATTTTTTTTTTTTCAATTAAAAAACTTTAGGCCACACCCTATGGAATGTGGGATCTTAGTTCCAAACCAGGGACTGAACCCACACCCCTGGACTGGGAGTGTGGGTCTTAACCACTGGAGCACCAGGGGGATCCCAGGACTGGATTTCTTTAGGTTCATTCAATCATCACATCAGTGATGCAAGAAATATGTATTATCCCTTACTTTCAGATGAGAACAGTTGAAGTTCATGAGTATTAAGGGATTTTCCATGATTGCATACTGCACCATAACAGAGTTGGGTCTTAAATAGATTTTCTCAAGTGGAATCCACAGAATGCTGGCAACTGCTAAGTCGCTTCAGTCGTGTCCGACTCTGTGCAACCCCACAGATGGCAGCCCACTGGGCTCCACCATCCGTGGGATTCTCCAGGCAAGAACACTGGAGTGGGTTGCCATTTCCTTCTCCAATGCATGAAAGTGAAAAGTGAAAGTGAAGTCGCTCAGTCACGTCTGACTCAGCGACCCTATAGACTGCAGCCTACCAGGCTCCTCCATCCATGGAAGTTTCCAGGCAAGAATACTGGAGTGGGATGCCATTGCCTTCTCCGATTATGGACTAGATTTTTTTTTTTTCAATTAAAAAACTTTAGGCCACACCCTATGGAATGTGGGATCTTAGTTCCAAACCAGGGACTGAACCCACACCCCTGGACTGGGAGTGTGGGTCTTAACCACTGGAGCACCAGGGGGATCCCAGGACTGGATTTCTTTAGGTTCATTCAATCATCACATCAGTGATGCAAGAAATATGTATTATCCCTTACTTTCAGATGAGAACAGTTGAAGTTCATGAGTATTAAGGGATTTTCCATGATTGCATACTGCACCATAACAGAGTTGGGTCTTAAATAGATTTTCTCAAGTGGAATCCACAGAATGCTGGCATCAGAATCACACCAGAAGTCTGTTCAGTAGACAAATGAAGACCATACAGAATCACAGTTTCAGGAACTGAGTACTAACAAGCTGCCTGAATGTATCAGCTAGCTAGTGCTGTGTAACATACCACCCAAAACTCGGTCACAGTCATTCATGGTTGTCGACTGCGCTCTGAGCTAGGCTGAGCTCAGCTAACCTCTGCTGGCCCACTCACATGTCAGCCAAGGGCTCTGCTCGGGGCCAGGCTTGCCCAGGCCACCCTGGCTGGTACACATCTGCTCCTCATGCCTCTCGCCCTCCTCCTGGGACCAGCAAGTTAGCCTCAGTGTACGCTTCTCCTGGTGATAGCAGGAGCATGAAAGGGACAGTCTGCGCACTGAGCTGTTCCGAGTCATGTCTGTAACATCCCGTTCAGCAACACTGGCTGCATGGCATGCTCAGAATCAAGAGGCAGGGAAAGATGCCCCACCTCTTAACACAGACCTTACTTCTCAATGTTGCAATAAATGTGGAGATTACGTCCCAAACTGTTGGTGCCAGGTCATGCTTAACCCTGTCATCATTTCAGAGTGTGGTCCACAGACCACCCACATCAGTTCAGGTGAGAAACTTCTAAACATGCAGAATCTGACTGCGTAGGTCCAGGATGGGCCCCAGGAACCTGCCTGCTTAGCAAGTGCCCCAGGTGATGGTAACACCTGCTGAAGTTGGGCAAGCATCTTCAATATACTCTCAGAAGGGGACAAGACAAATCAGATCCCAAACTAGAGTGTGAGACTGCCAGCCTCTGCCACACGTGACGCAGTGCTCTCTGCTTCCTAGGTGAGCAGAAGGAAGAGCTGCAACCAACCGCCTGTTACTGGCTGGTCCCCCAGCTCTTTGGATGTATCCAGACACAAGCACAAGGGGCGCGAGAGCCATAGGGCCAGAGCCCCAGTTCACTTTGCTCCTGCTCAGTCTGAGGGAGCCTGGCAAGAGTGCTCCAGTCTAAGGGGCCTCTTTGCGGTCTCCCCCTGGCTAGCCAAGAGCCTGGAGAACATGTGCTTCCCCGCTCAAGTCCCGAGAGGGGACCCGGCGGCCGGCCCGCTAGCAGTGCTTGTCCCCCGTGTCCTTGGTCATGCTAGCCTCAGTTATCCTACCTGCTGTATTTATTCTTTTGTCAGAAAATGTAATAGCTGATACCGGGAAAATTAAATTAGAAAGAAGGGGGGAAAATCTCACCTATCTCCTAATAAAACCACTGTGGGGCATATCATTTTCCCTCAAAATGGAAATTCCTTTTAAAGAGTTTTTATAAAAGTAGCATATACTCCCTTGAAAGAATTCAATATCAAGTTGTTTGAGGCATGAGGTAAAAGCCACCACTTCTCAAAGGTACTTGTTAATAGTTTTTGCCATTCCAGACCTTTCTATACATATATAAATATACATAAGTTTTCTATATAAAAGGCATCTATATATATATGGAAATGTATATATCTAAATTCTGAGACAGGCTTGTTTTCACTTAACACCATGCTGTGGTCAAATTTCCATGGAAATATACGTAAATACCCTTATCTTTTTTACACCTTTCCAGGACTCCTGAACATTCGGGCATGTCAAGACTCTGGGGCTCTGTTCTATATAGCACAGGGAACTATAGTCAGTACTCCGGTGACGTAAACGGGAAGGAAATCCAAGAAAGAGGGGATATATGTACACGTACAGCTGATTCCCTTTGCCTCACAGTAGAAACTAACATGCGTTTGTAAGGTAACTAAACTCCAGTAAAAATAAAAAATTTAAAAAAGACTCAGGCACTCTCACAGTGATGCTCTTGGACCCCCAGGGACACCCACTCGGTGCGCACCAACCCTGGAGATGGGCCAGAGGGACACAATTCTCTCTGCACGTCTGCTGGTGGCCTGACCAGGCCTTCCTGTCTGGCTAGACCCGGAGGCCACATCAAAGCTCGGAGCACTTTAGTCAAGACTCTGGCGGGAGCTCTGATTCAACCTAAGGTCTTCCTCTAATTCCAAGGGTCCACGCCTCTGGTCAGAACTCCAGGGGACCTAGAAGGCCTCAGACCCTCGAGGACATGGCGTGAGGTCACCAAGATGCCACACAAGAGGCAGGAGGGGGCATTTGCTTTCCTCGGCAGGGCTTGGAACAGGGGAGTAAGGAGATCAGAACCAGGAGAAATGAGAAAGAAGCCGGCAAGGTCCAGTAAGGAAGCCACTCTTGGTTACTTTCAGAAGAATTTTGCCCACTTAATCTTTAGGAAGTGCACCTCCACGAGGATTTGGTCTAAGTAGCTTTGTCTTGAATTCCAGCAACGGGACTGAACCTGAAATCGCCAGTCCTCCCTGAAGTAGGGATATAGCACCCACACAGAAGACATCCGCAAAGTAAAAGTCTGGAGATAGAGAGGGGCAGAGGAAAATAAAGAAATTAACAGAATCTGAGGCGAATTTCAGTTTTCAGAGTCCATGGGTTAGGCCTTGGAATGAGGTTGAACTAGTTACTCAAGGACATTTGGAGTGTGGATGGATAGGCAAGCATGAAGAGAAATATAGATGCATAGGCAGAAAAAGAATTATACACCACACACACACACAAGTAAATGAAAGACTATATCAGTTATTAACAATGAATATTTCTCATTCCAGGAAACATAGGTGAATTTTGTTCTTGATGACTTTCTGTATTTTCTAAATTTGATATTAAGAAAACAAACTATAAAAACGTGAGGCCAGAAGAACATAGAAAAATGAAAGCAGGACAGATGAGATGATGTTGAGGTTGAAACCGTACCCCAAAGACTGCCATACAGCTGGAGCAAGAGGTTCAAACACTCGGCACTGCCTGTCTACCCAAGAGGGAGAACACAATCAACTCAGTGTCCAAAGGGGAAACATGAACCAGTTGCTCAGCATAAACAAAGTGTTTCTGCTACAGGGGCTGAGGTTATTTTTTCCAGGGATCCTCCTAATAAAGAATGGCTTCAAACAACATCCTTAGCAAAATGCAGCATGTCCCCCTCCCTGAAGGCTGATGGTGCCATGCTACAGAACAACTCAGTGAAAACCCTTTCCTGGAGGACCAAACCGAAGGGGCCTAGGCACATGGCTCTCCACAAGATGCAGGTCTGCAGAAACTGGGGCATTACATGGCTTGAGCATCACACACCGCTCTCCTCTCCGAGTGTCTGCAAGCTAGAGACTCGTATTCCAAACAGTAACAAGCAAAGATGCTATCTCGGCTGTTGGCTGAATTTGGATGCAGGCTTTATATGAGCCAGCTGAGCCAGGAAGAAGACTCCAATCTCCTTTTGAATGATGAGAACCCTAATAACTCTATGTGCCTCAGCAGAATGTGAATCCATCTCCCAAAGGGGTGGGCAGGGCAGGATGAAGAAGCCACCCTCCTTTCAGGTTATAATCATGGCTGACTCCATCTCAGGGGTCCCCAACTTCCAGGATCTAGTGCCTGATGATCTGGGGGGGAACTGATATAAGAATAGAAATAAAGTGCACAATATATGTAATGCACTTAAAACAGCCCCAAACCAGACCCCTACCCTAGTCCATGGAAAAACTGTCTTCCAGGAAACTGGTCCCTGAAGCAAAAGGACTGGGGACCACTGATCACACTACCCTCCTCTAAAAGACCTACAGATACACAGTAAACACTGGAAGCTCGGCCCTGAGCCAAGCCTGAGAGGCGGACACGAGGAGCTAAAATGAGTGTCATCATCAGTGGATGGTACTGAAAAGTCCTCCTAGATGTAAAGAAGCATCCGAGAAGAGGAAGGGGTTCACCCCTTGAGATGGTCTGCACTCAGAACAGTGGTCAGTCATCCATGTCTATCTCCTGGGAGATGAAATGACATTACAAGAGACCTCCACGGAAGGGAGAATGGCAGGAAGAGACGTGCAGAAGAGCATCTGAGGTTTTTAGCCTCCACACTCTCATCTGTTCAGAGCACCCCAAAGCCAAGCTGGGAGAGGAGGGAGCTCGCTGTCTGCTGAGTACCTACAAGACCAGGTGAAGCAGACACCTGCTGTGTCATTTCAAATACGTTCAACTTCACCTCTTTCCTATGTGGCTGTGATGAGCATTTCCAAGCAGATCTGCAGGTCTCACTTGGAGCAGCCACAGTGACAGCAAGTCTCAGACAGCCTCTGCACTTCTCAATCCCTGCCCCACTGTTTCTGATGCTGTCCTCTGAGACGCCCACAGGAACCCACTCAGCTCTCAGGGCCACCCAGAAATGCGGGGTAGCCACTTTTGACCAATAGGAGACTGGAGACAAATACTTCCTCCTTTCGCTCTTCTATCTTAGGTCACTTTTCAGATGGTCCAGAACAAGCAACCTTGCCCTCCCTCATCGGATGTCCACCCCTAACCTCACTGCTCCTGGGAATCATACTTCTGTATCAAACTGCATCAGGCTTTCTGTTTCCGGGAACACTAACTGAGAAACTGGGCTTAAGCTGTGTACACAGCACTCCATCCTCCAGCTGTGAGTCTGGGATGGGCCCCTGCCAGCACGCAGAGAGGGTTGCCAACCATGAATCTTTTTTGGTCCAAGGACAAAAATGGACTTCTTATAAAGTGATTTGTATGGGAGAGGTTCTGCTCACGTCTAGGATCATCCTATGTGATGTGATGTTAATTTTCTACTGAGATTTAGGAAAAGGTGTTCTGCCATCTCATATTTTTGTTGAAAATAGCTTGCCCAGTAGACGATGAGGCCCACGAGCGGCCCCCGGGGGCCCCACTGTGAGTACTAGCACAGAGGTGGGCAGCTGGCCAGTGGCATGGGGGAGGACATGGATGCGGGACCCACGCCCACAGTCGGGAGCCCACAGCTCTCAGCCTCGGCAGCACATGAGTCCTGAAAAACCGCGGAGGCAGTGACCTCCTAATCGCAAACGTGTTCCAAGGAAAGACAGGGGAGGGGGATGTTCCAGAAAATGCAAAATGCAGAAATGAACCTCTTCAGGGGTCTCAATCCCGCCCTGTGCTGAGATCCCCAGCTCTGACTAAGCCTCCGCCCTCCAAGCTGGTCAGATTTCTGAACTAAAAAAAATAACACGACAAAAAAATAGTAATAACAGTAAATCTTGCTTTCCTTTCCTTTCCTTCCCCCTTGTCCCTTCCACTGTGCTGTCCAGGTGCTCCTAGCTCTGAGCAGGCTCAGAACTCCCCTCGTGAGGATGAGCAAACAGGAGAACACCAGACCAGACACGTGAAAAGATGCAAAGAGTTCAAAGCAAAAGTGTTTACTTTGAGGTATGAGAGAAAGCGCCTGCCTATGAAATCAAGTCCCTGCCAGGAAAAGGAAGGCATTTTACAGGAAATACAAATGCAGAAAAACACTGGATTTGATACCTGACTCCAAGAAAAATAATTTTTTTGCTGCTGCATCCAACAAAACAAATTGCTGATAACTTTAATCAAGATAAAATGCAAATACTCAAAATAAGGAAATAGCAAAGTGATATAGGGCCAATGAGGAAATTATATAGCATTGTGAAAGGATACTCTGAATAACTCTGGCTAGTAAATTTTAAATTTTTGATCAAGTGGATCATTTTGGAAATGTATGAACATTAACAAAATTGGCTCAAGAAATAGAAAATCTGCGTAGACCAATTAATTATCAGAGGAAAAATATAAAAGTTGATGTTTATTTCCTAAAAGATATAAGAACAGATAATTTGGTAAGTGAATTTGATCAAAACATGAGTCCTGAAAAACCGCGGAGGCAGTGACCTCCTAATCGCAAACGTGTTCCAAGGAAAGACAGGGGAGGGGGATGTTCCAGAAAATGCAAAATGCAGAAATGAACCTCTTCAGGGGTCTCAATCCCGCCCTGTGCTGAGATCCCCAGCTCTGACTAAGCCTCCGCCCTCCAAGCTGGTCAGATTTCTGAACTAAAAAAAATAACACGACAAAAAAATAGTAATAACAGTAAATCTTGCTTTCCTTTCCTTTCCTTCCCCCTTGTCCCTTCCACTGTGCTGTCCAGGTGCTCCTAGCTCTGAGCAGGCTCAGAACTCCCCTCGTGAGGATGAGCAAACAGGAGAACACCAGACCAGACACGTGAAAAGATGCAAAGAGTTCAAAGCAAAAGTGTTTACTTTGAGGTATGAGAGAAAGCGCCTGCCTATGAAATCAAGTCCCTGCCAGGAAAAGGAAGGCATTTTACAGGAAATACAAATGCAGAAAAACACTGGATTTGATACCTGACTCCAAGAAAAATAATTTTTTTGCTGCTGCATCCAACAAAACAAATTGCTGATAACTTTAATCAAGATAAAATGCAAATACTCAAAATAAGGAAATAGCAAAGTGATATAGGGCCAATGAGGAAATTATATAGCATTGTGAAAGGATACTCTGAATAACTCTGGCTAGTAAATTTTAAATTTTTGATCAAGTGGATCATTTTGGAAATGTATGAACATTAACAAAATTGGCTCAAGAAATAGAAAATCTGCGTAGACCAATTAATTATCAGAGGAAAAATATAAAAGTTGATGTTTATTTCCTAAAAGATATAAGAACAGATAATTTGGTAAGTGAATTTGATCAAACTTTCCAACAACAAAAAAATAATTCTTATGTTGTGTGTACTATTCCAGAAGAAGGCAAAAAAGGAAAAAATAACACAGACATCAAATCTGAAAAAGCACACATATATCCTAAAACCTCTAGACTGGTCACATTTATAAATGCAAATATTCTTCCTTAATATTATATATAACAGTTATCTGCTTTTCAAAAATTACATATCATATCCAAGTGGCCTATATACCAGGAAATCAAGGATAACTCAGTATTAGAAAGCCTATAGGTTAGAAGACACAAGACATATAGTCACCTTAATAAAGACTGAAAAAGCACTGACAAAATTTAACATCAGTTTCTGATTAAACACAATAGTCTCCATAAGCTGGTTACTGTAGGGCACTTTGTGGGCATAAAAAGTTAAAACCATGACTAGCAGACATTACTCGAATTCATCCATATCTACTTCTCCATTCCATCCCGGCATAAAGAAGAGTTACACCTTCCTGTCCCCCTTGAAATTAGTGGGACTGTTTCACAAGTCCTGGCCAATAAACTTGAGCAGAAACGATGTGTATCAATTCTATGCCAAAGTATTTCATTGCTGGTGAGAGAGCCTACAGAATCTTCTTCCCTTCCCTCGTCAGTCCAGGAGATCTTGTATTCCAGACGGTGCAGTCACAGGACAGGGGAGCCCCCATCAGCCTGGGTCGCTGAGTCTCCACATGGAGGGCAGCTGTGCCTGGGAGCCACCTGGAGCTGCAGAACACTGGGAACTCAGCTACTGAGTGTTTGGAGCTCTGCATTACCACAGCATGCCTGATATAATTAGCCCATGTCTTACGTAATAGAGAAAATTAAGTATGTTCCCATTCAAGTCATACATGCCTATATCACTGCTATTACTTAATACTTTTGGCTAATGCTAACGCAGCTAATGCAATGAGGCAAGAAAAGAAAAGGAGAGGCTGCTATACTGCTTACCACCATGCCGTAACAGACTGACACAGAACAGTCATTTTGTGGGTCAGAAACTCAGGGAAGGGTCATCTGGCCCTTCCTGCTGAGGGTGATTACAGTCAGATGTTGGCCAGGGCTGGAGTCATCTTTAAGCCTTGACTGGGCTGAATGTCCTGGGTAGCTCAAGAACGTGGTGCTACTGACGCTGCGTGTTGACTGGGAGGTCAGCTGGGCTATCAACTATCGTGTCTACGTGTGACCTCTCCAGCATGGCGGTCTCAAGGTATCCAGACTCATTACGTGACCCTTGCCTTCACCCAGACTCAGAGTTCCACTAGATTCTGTAGAAACTGAGTGACCTTTGCTGACATGGCCTTCTCACTTACAAAGTGTCATTTCTGTTGGATTCTGTTGGTTGTAGGGGATTCACTGAGGTCAGCCCTGATTTAAAGGAAGAGAACATACACTCATCCTCTATAAAGGACTGCTAAAGAATACGCATGCGTGCCTTTAAATTGCCACAATTACTTTGAACAATGATTCAAAATTATCACAATCAACTTTACATGCCTAGTAACCCCAAGCTTATTAAGAATAATAAGGATAAGGGGTATAACCAAGATAGCAAAGTAGAAAGGACCCTGAACTTACTTCCTGCCATGGGCACACCAAATTCCAACTACTTATACAGCAACTATCTTTGAGAACAACCTGAAGGCTAACAAAAAGATTTCCCACGATTTTTCCACAGCTAAAGATATAAAGAAAGAATTGAGTAGGAGGGGCAGAGAGGCAACACAGTCATGACCTACACACTTCAGGTTGGAGACCCACAAGCAGAAGGAATGTCACAGCCGCAGAAGTCCTCCCCAAGGAGTGAGGGGTCTGACCCCACACCAGGCTTCCCAGCCCAGGAGACCTGTAGCAGGAAGATGAGCTCCCAGCATATCTGACTTTGACGTCCAGCAGGGAGATTCCAAGGGCTACTGGAAACAGAGACTCCACTCTTCAAGGGCACAGACAGAACCTCACACACTCCGGGTCCCAGTGCCAAGGCAGTAGTTTGGAGAGTCAGGGTCAGACCCACCTGTTGATCTAAGAGAGACTGTCAGAGAGGTGGGAAGCAACTGGGACTCCTCCTGAGGACAGAGACACTAGCGGAAGCGATTCTGGGGTGCTCCTTCTTCTGTGATGACACCAGCACTGGCAAGTGTCATTTGGAATTTTCCTGCTGGCCTGATATCACCAGGGACTTACTCACCCACCAGCAGGCGGACACTAGCCCCGAGGCCCTCAGGCACTGCACCCGGCCATATGGGGACTCAGCCCCACCCAAGAGCAGGTCAGCACCAGCCCCAGGAATCTCTGCACAGGCATCCTACCCTGCCATCTGGCAATGCCCCATCCACCACACAAGGCTGGACCTCTCGATCACTAGGGTGGGGGCAGCCCCCTCTACCAGTGACCTGCAGCTGTCAGCCCCACCACAATAAAAGGACCACGCAGCCCACACAAGAGGCGCCCCTAGAGCACAGAGCCTTGGTATGCTCTACCAAAGGGGAGTGTGCTACCAGCCCCCACAGAACATCTCCTCCATAAAGTCACTTCTGCAAGACCAAGAAACTAAGTGACCTACCAAAGACACAGAAATAACCACAGAGAATTAGGCAAAGTGAGGGGACAGAGTAATATGTTCCAAATTAAGGAACAAGACAAAATCTCAGAGCAAGAACTAAATAAACAGGAGATAAGCAATCTGCCCAGTAAAGTTTCAAGATAATGATGATAAAGAAGCTTACTGAGCTCAGGAAAGAACAGATGAACACAGAGAAAACTTGCACAAAGAATCAGAAAATATAAAGAAGAACAAGACATGGAATTCCCTGGTGGTCCAGGGGTTAGGAATCAGTACTTTCACTACCAGGGCCCGGGTTCAGTCCCTTGTCAGGGAACTAAGATCATGCCAGCCATGTGGCACAGCCAAGAGAAAAAAAGTAGATGAAGACAAAATGATGATGACAGAAATAAAAGACACAATAATTGAAATAAAAAATAATACACTAGAAGGAATCAGCACTAGACTCAATGACACTGGGGAACTGATCAACAATCTGGAAGACAAAGCACCAGCAATTACCTGATCTTATCAGAAAATCAGAGATACCAAGGGAACATGTCATGCAAAGATGGGCTCGATAAAGGACAGAAATGGTCTGGACCTAACAGAAGCAGAAGATATTAAGAAGAGGTGGCAAGAATACACAGAAGAACTGTACAAAAAAGATCTTCATGACCCAGATAATCATGATAGTGTGATCATTAGAGCCAGACATCCTGGAATGTGAAGTCAAGTGGGCCTTAGAAAGCATACAGATGGTGACTGCAGCCATGAAATTAGAAGACACTTACTCCTTGGAAGAAAAGTTATGACCAACCTAGATAGCATATTCAAAAGCAGAGACATTACTTTGCCAACAAAGGTCCATCTTGTCAAGGCTATGGTTTTTCCCGTAGTCATGTATGGATGTGAGAGTCGGACTGTGAAGAAGGCAGAGTGCTGAAGAATTGATGCTTTTGAACTGTGGTGTTGGAGAAGACTCTTGAGAGTCCCTTGGACTGCAAGGAGATCCAACCAGTCCATTCTGAAGGAGATCAGCCCTGGGAGTTCTTTGGAAGGACTGATGCTAAAGCTGAAACTCCAGTACTTCGGCCACCTCATGTGAAGAGTTGACTCATTGGAAAAGACTCTGATGCTGGGAGGGATTGGGGGCAGGAGGACAAGGGGATGACCAAGGATGAGATGGTTGGATGGCATCACGGACTCGATGGACGTGAGTCTGAGTGAACTCCAGGAGTTGATGATGGACAGGGAGGCCTAGCGTGCTGTGCTGCAATTCATGAGGTTGCAAAGAGTTGGACACAACTGAGCGACTGAACAGAAAATAGCAAAAAGAAATTAAAAGAATGAGGATAGTTAAGAGACCCCTAACACAACATCAAGCATACTAACATTCACATTATAGGATCCCAGAAGAAGAGAGAGAAAGGGGCAGAGAACTTATTTGAACAAATACTAGCTGAAAAATTCCATAACCTGGGAAAGGATACAGACATCTAGTCCCAAGAAGCACAGAGTGCTCCAAATAAAATGAATCCAAAAAGTCCAAACTAAGACACATTTTCATTAAAATGGAAAAAATAAAAATGAGTAGAAAATCTTAAAAGCATCAGGAAAAAAGCAACTACTTGCATATAAGAGAAATCAGCCAGATTTTCAGAAGAAACTCTGCAGGCCAGAAAGGAGCTACAGATGATATGCAAAGTGATGAAAGAAAAAAAGCCTACAACAAAGGCTATCTGGCAAGGTTATCATTTAGATTTGAAGAAGAGGTACAGAGTTCTAAGGAAAATCAAAAGCTAAAAGAGTTAAGCACCACTAAAGTGACTTTACAAGAAATGTTTAATAAACTTATCTAAGCAGAAAAGGCCATAACTAAAAATACAAAAACTGAAAATTATGAAAGGAAAATATCTCACTGGTAAAGGCAAACATACAGTAAAAGGAGATCAGCCACTTACAAAAGCGACGGTGAAACTGGGAAGCCCCCTGTTCCTTGAGGATCAGGGAAATGGATGGGCCCCAGGGCAGCAGAGGCCAGAGAGCCATCCACTCCTGGGCATCCCCCAGCATCAATCGGCTCCAGCAAACAACTCCAGCAGGGCCTTTGCCCAGGCCCTGGGGGGCACGAGGACCAACACCCAGCAGGTGGGTGATGAAGGCTCACCCGCTCAAGAAGACCAGCAGAGGGACAACTCGGGCGCTGGGCATGTCCTCTGGCTACTTGGAGACCCTGAAGGGCATGTCCCTGCTAGTCAGAGCCAGACAAAATGTGCTCCACTGGCGAAGGGCACGGCAAGCTACTTCAGCTTTCTTGCCTTGAGAACCCCATGAACAGCATGAAACGGTAAAAAGATATGACACTGAAAGATGAGCCCCCCAGGTTGGTAGGTGTCCAATATGCTACTGGGGAAGAGCAGAGAAATAGCTCCAGAAAGAACAAAGAGACTGAGCCAGGTGGAAAGGACACCACAGTAGAGAGTTGTGGATATGTCTGGTGGTGGAAGTAAAGTCCAATGAACAAAATTACATATAAACCTGGAATGTTAGGTCCATGAATCAAGGTAAATTCAGTTCAGTTCAGTAGCTAAGTTGTGTCTGACTCTTTGCGACCCCATGAATCACAGCACGCCAGGCCTCCCTGTCCATCATCAACTCCCAGAGTTCACTCAAACTCACATCCATCAAGTCGGTGATGCCATCCAACCATCTCATCCTCTGTCGTCCCCTTCTCCTCCTGTCCACAATCAAGAGATCCAACCAGTCCATTCTGAAGAAGATCAGCCCTGGGGTTTCTTTGGAAGGAATGATGCTAAAGCTGAAACTCCAGTACTTTGGCCACCTCATGCGAATAGTTGACTCATTGGAAAGGACTATGATGCTGGGAGGGACTGGGGGCAGGAGGAGAAGGGGACAACAGAATATGAGATGGTGGATGGCATCACTGACTTGATGAACATGAATCTGGATGAACTCCAGGAGTTGGTCATGGACAGGGAGGCCTGGTGTGCTGTGATTCATGGGGTCACAAAGAGTTGGACACGACTGAGTGACTGAACTGAACTGAACTGAAAATATTTTATAAAGAATGTATTAAGCAAATCAAGATTTTCTTATATTAATGTCCTTAAACAATGGCCTCAATTGACTCTTCATAGGTAAAGCAAGTACAGAGTGTTGACTGCTGTTAGAATCTATTCAGTTGTTGACCTTTCACGTACCCTTTCAGCCAGATTCTAACAAATCTAACCCTTTCTCTGAAATGAAGCACTGGCTCATTAGTCAGAATACTGAGCCTACTGTCCATAAATTTTGATTTCAGACTGATTTACATTTTCTTAGTTACACTTGACTGCAGAAGCCATAGAGATTTAGAAACATTGAAAATTTCCATGTAAACATTGAATTAGAATTGTATGCTAAGTAAGAGCAAGTTCTTAATGAAAGCACTATAATTTCATATCAAATTAGAAGAAATGGAATTTGGGGGGACATAATTTCCAGGTAGCGCTGCTGCTGCTGCTGCTAAGTCACTTCAGTAGTGTCCGACTCTGTGAGACTCCCTAGATGGCAACCCACCAGGCTCCCCCGTCCCTGGGATTCTCCAGGGAAGAACACTGGAGTAGGTTGCCATTTCCTTCTCCAATGCATGAAAGTGAAAAGTGAAAGTGAAGTCACTCAGTCATGTCCAACTCTTAGTGACCCCACGAACTGCAGCCTACCAGGCTCCTCTGTCCATGGGATTTTCCAGGACATGGGTTGCTAAGAGTCAGACATGACTGAGCGAGTGGTAAGTAATTCACCTGCCAATGCAGGAGACATAAAGTATGCAGGCTCAATTCCTGTGTCAGGAAGACCCCTTGGAGAAGGAAGTGGCAACCCACTCCAGTATCCTGCCTGGAGAATCTCATGGACAGAGTGAACTGGTAACCTGTAGTTCACAGGGTTGCAAAGAGTTGGACACAACTAAAGTGACTTAGCATGCACACATGAAAATATTTCTTGCAAATCAAACAAGCAAGCAAACAAACATGTCCCTAGTCTTGTGTAAAAGGAAAAATATAAAGATATAAATGTATGTATGTTGACTTTTAAGATCATCTATTATTTCTATGAGATTTATTTTTTAGATATGTTTTGGATTCACAGTAAGATTAAGAAGAATATAGAAAGATTTACCCTAAATTATGCCTGACCTTCACATGCACAGCCTTCTTCACTACCAACATTCTGCACCAGATGTTACATCTGACACAACTAATGAACCTACGTTGACATATCATAATACCTAATGTCCATAGCTGACATTTGGGTTCATAAAGTGCTGAACATGCTATGGACTTGAGAGAATTTATTTTTTGTATGATTAATTTGTGTCTGGCTCTTTGTAATCCCATGGACTGTAGTCTACCAGGCTTCTCTGTCCATGGGATTTTCCAGGCAAGAGTACTGGAGTTTCCTTCTCCAGGGCATCTTCTTGACCAGGGATCGAACCTAGGTCTCCTGAATTGCAGGTAGATGATTTACTCTCTGAGCTACCAGGGAAGCCCAACATAGTTACCAGTCATTGTCAAATGAAGTCGCTTGTCTATTACTAATATTTTAATTAATATAATTTACCCCTTCACTGAGATAAAATTGATGTATAAAAACTGCATATATTTAAAAATGTGATTTAATGAGTTTTAATATATAAACAGCCATAAAGTCATTACTACACTCTAGATGAAAACATCCATCACCCCAAAAGTTTTTCTGTACCCCTTTGTAAATTTTTACTTGCACTGCTCCAATTCCAACCTTGCAACATCCCCAGACAAACTATGGAATCTTTTTGCTACTATAGAAAAGTTTTCATTTTCTAAAATTTGTATAAGTAAAGTTGGTTTTAGCTCAAAGTCATCTGGGGTTTTCTTTTCAATTTTGTCTCTCCAGAGACCAATTTTGATAGATTAACATGTTATGTTTCCTGCATTAGTACTTTTCTATTTATTTACATCTTCTTCAATTTCTTCATGAATATTGTGATTTTCAGTATATTAATTTGCACGTTTTTGTCAGATTTATCTTTAATAGATTTAACTTTGTTGCTATTGTGTTCAATGATTGATTTCTAAATTTCTGAATTTTCCAGTTCGTTGTAAGCAGATAAGCTTTATATGTTGGTATGATATCTTGTGTCTTTATAAAACTCATCTATTTTTTCTACAACTAATTTTTGGACAATAATGTTTTCAAATAGACACTTTGATTTCAGTTTTAATCTACATATATATATTTCAGGTCCTTTTATTGCCTTTTTACACAGAGAGAACCTTTAAAACAATATTAAATACAATGCAGAAGAAGCAGACAAACTTTCTTCCCCCGAGATTCAATCTTTCAACTTCATGTATGATTGTTGGAGGGCTTTTGTAAATGTATTTTATCACTCCAGTATTCTTGTGTGGGAAATTCCATGGGCAGAGATGCCTGGCAGGCTACAGACATGGTTTCTCAAGAGTTGGATACAACTTAGTTACTAAACCATCACCATAAATTCTTACATATATGGAAAATTGGTACTTCATTTACAAAGATAGGTAGTTGTGGAAGCTATCATCTGAACATTATATTTGAAGATAATGATTATAATTTCCAGTTTGTTTAAATGACCATTTCAGGTTACACAACAATGCAAAGTACATATATAAGATTTTCTTTTTCATTTTCTCTCTTCTAATATGCATTG